>PVKP010012573.1:0-57939 GCA_004027715.1 Plecturocebus donacophilus
AGAGAGAGAAGCCATTTTAAACTGTGAAAGAATAAAAAATACCATAGAAAGGAGTTCAATTAGGGCTGTCAAAGGTATTGCCTCTTTTCCTATTGGAAATGGTGTTTCCCCTGTTTCTTTACCTTCCCTAGTTTTTCTTTTCCCTTTTGGCGTTGCTCATCTCCAAAATTTTCTTCTGCTTGCAGAGCTGCCTGTTTTAGCTGCAGTTAGGGCTTGGCTTAGGAGGAGCATAACATTCCTCCATGAGAAGTTAAATACCTGAGTTAAATTTTGGAAAGCTTCTACGTTCCTATCAGGGTCCTTAGAAAATTGGCTGGGTGCAGTGGCTCACGCTTATAATTCCAGCATTTTGGGAGACTGAGGTGGGTGGAACACCAGAGATCAGGAGTTCAAGACCAGCCTGGCCAACACAGTGAAACCCCATCTCTACTAAAAGAAAATACAAAATTAGCTGGGCATGGTGTGCATGCCTGTAATCCCAGCTACTAGGGGGGCTGAGGCAGCATAATTGCTTGAACCCACAAGGTGGAAGTTGCAGTGAGTCAAGATCACGCCATTGTACCCTAGCCTAGGCAACGGGAGCAAAACTCCTTCTCAAAAAAAAAAAAAAAAGAAAGAAAGAAAAAGAAAATTGGCCAAAATCTCCGTTTACTTGCCTAAGGTCCTGCAATGAGAAGGGAACTTGAAGGGATCCCAAATAAAGGGATCCTCAGATGGTTCCCCTAGAACTTACTTCTCTAATTTTGGGTATTCTCTTTGGGGCTGCCTGATACGATTACAAAAAGAGCTGAGTTGATTTTGAAACCCTTGCAAAGGTTTAGTAAAAAGGCTATGCCCTTGTGCAGAAAAAAATAAGCCACTATTTCTTCAAAGTTGAAGGAGTCCCAGTGCTTTAAAATATACTCGAGGGGAGCCAGTAGCGATGGCTCACCCTGTAATCCCAGCACTTTGGGAGGCTGAGGCAGGTGGATCAAATGAGGTGGGGAGTTCGAGACCAGCCTGACCAACATGGAGAAACCTCGTCTCTACTAAAGCTACAAAATTAGCTAGGCATGGTGGTGCATGCCTGTAATCCCAGCTGCTTGGGAGGCTGAGGCAGGAGAATCACTTGAACCCAGGAGGCGGAGGTTGTCATGATCTGAGATTGCACCATTGTACTCCAGCCTCAGCAACAAGAGTGAAACTCTGTCTCAAAAAAATATATAAAATAAAAATAAAACATACTCGAGGGGAGTGCACGTTATAGACAATCTATTTCTCATCTAGAAAGACAAGTGAGAATAAAAGCATTCTTTTAATCTTCTTTCTTTTGATGTGTGATCCAGGATGGAGACAAAAGCAGTAGTGGGCGTCCCCCAACTATCTTTCCGTGGTTCCTGGATTCCTGGCACCCATTTAAATGTGCCGCCCATGACTGTAGGCATGACCCTCCAAAGCCATGGCACCAGAGGAATGAAACTTTTGAGCCTCAGTCACGCCTGCCCCAAGAAGGGGTCTTACTCTGTTTCCCAGGTTGGAGTGCAGTGGTTACAAGTATGAGCCATTGCCTCCAGACTTTCTCTCTCTTTCTTTCTCTTTTTCTTCCTTCCTTCCTTCCTTTTTCTTTCCTTCTCTTTCTTCCTTCCTTCCTTCCTTTTTCTTTCTTTCTCTTTCTCTCTCTCTTTTTCTCTGTTTCTTTCTCATTCTCTCTCTCTTTTTTTTTTTTTGACAGAGTCTTGCTCTGTCACCTAGGGTAGAATGCAGTGGCTCAATCTCAGCTCACTGCAATCTCTGCCTCTCAGGTTCAAGCAGTTCTCCTGCCTTAGCCTCCCGACTAGCTGGGATTACAGGTGCCCACCACTGCACCCATCTAATTTTTGTATTTTTAGTAGACGGGGTTTCTCCTTCTTGGTGAGGCTGGCCTTGAACTCCTGACCTCGTGATCCACCTGCCTCAGCTTCCCAAAGTGCAGGTATTACAGGCATAAGCCACCCCACCTGGCTCTTTCTTTCTTTCCTTTAATGTGGAAAGTATGGTCTGTATCCAGCCTTGAAGAAGTCAGTATTGTCTGATTGGTATTGTCTGATTATCAGGATATATTGATACATTATTCCAATAAAGATGCTTACTTTTTCCTTTGGTTAAAAAGCATCCAGCCAGGCACGGTGGCTCACACCTGTAATCCCAGCACTTTGGGAGGCCAAGGAGGGCCGATCACCTAAGGTCAGGAGTTTGAGACCAGCCTGACCAACATAGTGAAATCCTGTATCTACTAAAAATACAAAAATTAGCCATATATAGTGGAGCATGCCTGTAATTCCAGCTAGTTGGGAGGCTGAGGCAGGAGAATCGTTTGAACCAGGAGGCAGAGGTTGCAGTAAGCACAGATCACACCACTGCACTCCAGTGTCGGCAAAAGAGACAAAAGAGAGACTCTGTCTCAAGAAAAAAAAAGAGCATCCAAAAGCTGGCCTGATGGCTCATGACTGTCATCCCAGTTACTCGGGAGGCCAAGGCAAGAGGATCACTTAAGGACAGGAGGCCAGGACCAGCTTGTGCAACATCGCGAGACCCCCATCTCTGTCGCAAAAAGAAGAAAAATCCAAGTATCTAGAATAATGCAGCTTGTGGGATAGCACTGTCTTGTTGCTGTCTAATGCCTCTGAATCTTTTAGCTGAAGAACTAGCAGAGAGGAAAGAGGTTATCCAAGGACCCACTGAACTAGAGTATGCATTACGATTTCTTTGCCCTTGATCATTTTCTGAGGGTGCTGTCCCATAATCTGAAGCGCAAGGCATACCTGAAATAAATAAAGCCTGTGTGTGTTGTCTGGCCTAAATCTGATGTGTACAGTGATGGATGGAGATGTTATTCACAGCCACACAGGCAGATTTTCTTCAGCACTTTGGTCTCACTATGTTGAGCTATTAGGGCCTCCGGAAGCAGGTCTTAAATATTGCTGAGTAATTGGCAAAAAAATCTATTACTCAGAGAATCATTGGAACTAAGCATAGAGGCACTGAACATTTATAGCATTTCACCCACCCAGGTGTCTTGAAGGACTAGCCATAAATTAATGTATGTGTCCACAGCATGCTGCCACAGCGGGATTTTTTTAAAGATCCGACGTTGAATTGTTTGCAGATACAGTTGGTTTGCTGAGATTCTCTCGCTGTTGTGTTTCTTGTTTGTTTGTTTTGGTTTTTTGGGGGGACAGAGTCTCACTCTGCTGCCCAGGCTGGAGTGCAATGGCGTGATCTCGGCTCACTGCAACCTCCACCTCCGGGGTTCAAGCGATTCTCATGTCTCAGCCTCCCAAGTAGCTGGGATTACAGGTACCCACCACCACACCTGGCTAATTTTTGTGGGGTTTTTTGTGACGGAGTTTCAATCTTGTTGCTTAGGCTGGAGTGCAATGGTGTGATCTCAGCTCACTGCAACCTCTGCCTCCTGGGTTCAAGTGATTCTCCTGCCTCAGCCTCCTGAGTAGCTGTGATTACAGGTATGTGACACCATGCCCGGCTAATTTTGTATTTTTAGTAGAGACGAGGTTTCACCATGTTGGTCAGGCTGGTCTCGGACTCCTGACCTCATCCCCCAAAGTGCTGGGATTACTGGCATGAGCCACCACACCCTACCAATTTTTGTATTTTTAGTAGAGACAGGGTTTTACCATGCTGGCCAGACTGATCTCGAACTCCTGACCACACCTGCCTCAGCCTCCCAAAGTGCAGGATTACAGGTGTGAGCCACCGCACCCGGTCGGCCTTGCTGTTTTTAAATGCTTTTACCTTTCACAGCCTCAGCACGCTAAAACTCATATCCACTGAAGGAACTCACTGACTGTCAATCTGCCTTGACTTCTTGCCATCTTTGACCTCTAGTTGGAGTGCCCTAGCTCTGGGCTTCCATAGCATCCATTGGTGGGTGGGTGGACAGGTGGGAAGAGGGATGGGTGGATGGAAGCACAAGGGGGTGGACAGGATGGGTGGAGGATGGACAGGATGTGTAGGTGTGTTTCCAAAATGCCAGGGGTTCAGTGTAGGTCCTGTTGCTCACCGCACAGAAAGTGGATCTGGGATCCTGGGACAATCAGTATCGCCAGGGAAGAAGGCTTTATTCGGTTGACATCAGCCAAGGTGACGGGAGATAAGTATCAACTCTGTCTCTCCAACAAACTACAATTGGGGGTTTATATAGCGGGGAGCAAATGTAGCTGCATGCCGGAAAACAGGAATTAGAGCAGGGTAAAGGAAAGGAGTTTCAGTTCCTTAATGCTGTCTGGGAGGCCTGAGGGTCAGTTTCCTGAGGAAAGAACTCAGATAAGACCAGGGGCGTCAATGTTTGTGTTTATCAAAAAAAAAACCCCCATCTATGGGACAATTTGGCCAGTTTCAGGTGGGCAGGAGAGCAGGTGGAAGGGGCCTGGGTGGGTGGGTGAGGAGGAGAAGGCCTCATTCTCCACTCAGGCATCAGCTGAGTGGATGGATGGGGTTGGTGGGTAACCCAGAGAGTATCTGGGAGGGGATGGGTGGCTGGGAGTGAATGCGAGTCACTGGTGAATTTGGAGTACACAGGGCTTTAAAAAGTCACTGGGGTACCCTGGGAAGGTGGATGGGGAGGGTCTGATGAGGGGATTAGGCTGGAAAAGTGGGTGGAGAAAAAAAATTGCTGCCAAGGCCTCCTCGTGTTCATTCTTGAGCAGATGTATTAATAGCCTCCTTGGCTATTGTCTTCCGAATCCAGAAAGGGAGCTGGAATCAGAGGGGAGTGGAGGGCCACGTGGTTGCAGTGCCCTCTGGTGGCGATGAGGGGAGTTGACAATTGGTGTCTACATATTTTCCTTAAGTATTTTTTCATTGTCTATTCTTCCCCGCCCCCACCCCCACACCAAAATACAGACTCCCCAAGGACAGCGATTTTTATCTGTTTGCTCTTTGTATGTCCACTGTCTACAATAGCACCTGACACATAATAGATGCTCAGTTAAATACTGAATGAGTGACACAGATTTCAAACAAACTGCTCCACCACTAATATATATACATATATATTTACTTTTTTTGAGACAGGGCCCCTGTTGCCCAGGCTGGAATGCATGGTACAATCACAGCTCACTGCAGCCTCAACTGCCCAGGCTTAAGCAATCCTTACACCTCAGCCTCATGAGTAGCTGGGACTACGGGTGTGCACCACTACAGCTGTATAATTTTTTAAAATAGAAATGGAGTCTCACTAGGTTGGTCAGACTGGTCTTGAAATCCTAGGCTCAAGTGATCCTCCTGCCTGAGCCTCCCAAAGTGCTGGGATTACTGGTGTGAGCTGCCATGCCCAGCCCCCACTACTTTATTCATGAGTGACCCTAAGTAGCCCTCTTAACTTCATAAAGCCTTCGTTTCCTCTTGGGTAAGTGGAGACGCTAACGCCCACCCCCACAAGCATTAACTGAGGGAAGGGGACATGCACAGCCTGGATGAAGGCGCTCAGTCCCTGCCAGCTTCCGTCTCCTGCAGTAGCCAGCACTGACGGAGCATCAAATACTCCATACAAAACAACACATCATTTTCATTCCACAAACTGCTTTGATGGGTACATTTGACACTGAGTGTGGGGCATCCTGGGGAAATGATCCCAGCCCAGTCCCAAGCTGGCCAGGCCTAGAGGAAGTGTAGCCAGATGAACAAGGGACTGAGAGGTGATGTATGGGAGTCCTCTCCTGCCATGCACACCCCATTTCCCCACCCCCTCGGTCATACCCAACTCTTCCAACGGCCTTTGAGCCATCAGACTCCCTCTGCCTTCTGAAACTTTGAAAATGCTGTGTCACTTTTCTCCAAAACCCTGGCCACAACCCACACTCAAGTCCTCTTCAACAGCTTCTCCTAGGCTGGGCTCAGTGGCTCAAGCCTGTAATCCCAGCACTTTGGGAGGCTGAGGCGGGCTGATCACAACGTCAGGAGTTCAAGACCAGCCTGGCCAACATGATCAAACCCCATCTCTACTAAAAATATGAAAATTAGCCGGATGTGGTGGTGGATGCCTATAATCCCAGCTACTTGGGAGTCTGAGGCAGGAGAATCGCTTGAACCCAGGAGGCGGAGATTGCAGTGAGCCGAGGTTGCAGTGAGCCAAGCTTGCGCCACTGCACTCCAGCCTAGGCAACAGCTAGACTCTGTCTTGAAACAAAACAAAACAACAAGGAAAAACCAGCTTTTCCTGGCCTCCCTGCAGCCAGTCTGGCCCCTCAAACACATCCTTCCGCATCAGACTGGATTGAAACTGCAAATAGGCTTATCTGATTTTCTAGCTGGATTTCCAGCTTGCTCCTGGGACAGAGTCCAAACTCCGACCTAGCATTTTGTGGTCTGGACCCAGCCCACCTCCTAGACACCTCCGGATCACAGCTTGAAATCTTACAGCAAACAACCCGAGCCATTTCCTACCTCTGGGCCTCTGCCTATGCCGTCCCCGCTACCTAAAAATCCATTTCCCTGCCAAGGAGGGCATGTCTTGCCCTCAACTGCCCAGGATCATTTCCTGTTCTCCTGGTGATGGTGCCCTCCCCGGCTCTCAGATCTGCAGGTTCCTGGAGGACTAACCCAACTCTGGGTTCAGGGGGAGCTTAAGACTCAGCCAGGCAGGTACCTTTTGCTTTTTTGATGAAGCGCTGTGGCTGCAACGAGCATTTTCCAGTCGGCCACAGCTCACCACCCTCTTTGTCTTATTCCAGCTCCCCGCATTTATTTTATCTGAATGGGTCCTGGAGGCACTAGAGTTTGCAGCTCCTGGTACCCACTCCTCACTTCTGGATCTATCAGACCCCAACGCCTGCCTAGATCCCACGCATTTTCCCTTCCAGTTCCCAGATCACCTCTGGGCCCAACTTTCCTGCCTTGATGTCCAGTGGCGCCCCTGGTCCCATAGGGCTTCAGTTTCCCCAGTTCAGGCATGAGAAGTTGGGGTTCACCTGGGTGTGTCCATGTTTCCCCTGGAGGAAGGACGGATGCAGGCAGGGTCGAGGTGGAATTAGAGACGGGGCAGCCGCAGGTGGCACCTCTGGGCTGTGTCCTGTGGGACTGGCCCCTTTTGTTTAGGGCATCACCAAAGGCAGCATCCAGATCAGCCCAGGGTCTCTGCCCAGTGAACCTACGTCCGCTGTGCACTCAGAGGCGGGCTCTCCATGCTGGTGTTCAGTACAGGTTTCGTGCATGAAGGATGAAGGTCTTGGCCTGTCTGGTGCTTTTGCCTTTTTTTTTTGAGATGGAGTCTCACTGTCACCCAGACTGGAGTGCAGTGGTGCGATCTCAGCTCACTGTAAACTCTGCCTACTGGGTTCAAGCGATTCTCCTGCCTCAGTCTCCCCAGTAGCTGGGACTACAGGCGCCCCCCACCACGCCTGGCTAATTTTTTTGTATTTTTAGTAGAGACAGAGTTTTGCCATGTTGGCCAGCCTGGTCTCAAACTCCTGACCTCAGGTGATCCTCCCACCTCTGTCTCCCAAAGTGCTGGGATTACAGGCGTGAGTCATCGTGCCAACTGCCTTCCTTTTTTCTTTCTTTCTTTCTTCTTTTTCTTTCCTTCTCCTTCCTTTCTTCCTTTCCTTCTCTTTTTTTCTTCCTTCTCTTTCTTTTCTTCCTTCCTTCTTTTCTTCCCTCCTTCTTTCCTTCCTTCCTACCTTCCTACCTTCCTGCTTTCCTGCCTTCCTGCATTCCTCTCTCTCTCTCTTTCCTTTCTTTCTTTATTTTTGGAGACAGAGTCTCCCTCTGTACCCCAGGCTGGAGTGCAGGATCAGCTCACTGCAACCTCCACCTCCTGGGTTCAAGTGATTCTCATCCCTCAGCTCCTGAGTCTAAAATTACAGGTGCCCGCCACCACACCTGGCTAATTTTTGTATTTTTAGTAGAGACAGGGTTTCACCACGTTGGCCAGGCTGGTCTTGAATTCCTGACCTCAGGTGATCCGCCCACCTCAGCCTCCCAAAGCACCAGAATTACAGGTGTGAGCCACCGCAACCAGCCATCCCAGGTAACTTCTGACATTTGCTGACCCCTCACTATGTGCTCATTATCACCTCAAAACCCCATGCAGTTGATCCTTTATTAGACCCATTTTGCAGGTTAGGAAACTGAGGTGAGCAGAGGTGAAGTCGGCCCTGCCAGGTCACAGGAGCAGCAGGTGGCAGAGCTGGAGTTGAGCTCAAGCTAGTGCCAAGTGTGCCCTCTTGGCCACTGACCCTAAAAATGTGTGACCCGGGGGTCCCAAAGAGCCACATTAACCCATGGCTGATGTCATCCTCTTTGGGTTTAGGACCAGCGGGTTTTGGGCACTGGAGCCACCTCTTCGGCAAACAGCTTGAGGGAGAAATCGAGGGCGGGGGCCGCTTGGGTCAGCATTCCCATGGAGATGACATCTATATGGGGCCCGCAGAACTGGGGGAGGTTGTCCAGGGTGATGCCCCCACTGGCTTCCACCCCCACACTCGGGAACTGGGTCTTCAGCGCGGCAGCCGTCGGGTGCAGCTCCTGCGGGACACAAGCCGAGGGGAGGTGAGAGTCCACCACAGACCCCCTCCCCAGAGGCAGAGCCCACCTCACCTCCGGCTTGAAGTTGTCCAGCAGGACGAGGTCAGCGCCCGCCTCGGCTGCCTGCACGGCCTCCTGCAGGCTGCTGCATTCCACCTCCACCTTCAGGGCGAAGTCAGCTGCCTGCCGGGCTGCCTGTACTGCCTGCCAGGCAGCCAGGAGGAGGAGAGTGAGGTCTGGGCCCAGAACCTGGCACTGGGGCTCAGGGAGCCGGGAGTGCGAGGGTGAGGGTGGGGCCCAGGGCTGGCGCTGGGGCATAGGGAGCTGGGATTGGCATTTGAAAGGCCCTGGATGGATCATGAGCTTGGGGTTAATAAGGAAACCAGACGTTGGGGTTTTTTTGTTTTGTTTTGTTTTTGAGACAGGGTCTTGCTCTGTTACCCAGGCTGGAGTGCAGTGGTGCAATCATAGCTCACTGCAGCCTCCACCTCCTGGGATCAAGTGATCCTCCCACCTTAGCCTCCCGAGTAGCTGGGACTACAGGTGCCTGCCCACAAGCATGGCTAATTTTTTCATTTTTTTAGAGACTGGCTATTGCTATGTGGCCCAGACTGGTTTCAAACTCCTGGCCTCAAATAATCCCCCTACCTGGGCCTCCCAGATTGCTGGATTACAGGCATGAGCCACCGTGCCCAGCTGGGATGTTTTGTTTTACTGTAGTTTAAAATGACCACTTTTGTGGGTCAAAAAGTGGCTATATATCAGCAATGCATTTGGACCTGAGTTCAATTTGACTCAGAATATTAAAGTTAGAAGGGGTCTTCAAGGACATTTCACAGATGGGAAATTAGGTGCAGAGGGTTAGAGGGATGGGCTCGAGGCTGTGGTGCCAGCGACACTGGCTTCCCCTGGGTTGTCCTTTGCTCTTGAACATCACACCACACAGCAGCAGAACAAAGATAAAGAAGCAACCCCAAAGCCAGGCTCGGTGGCTCACGGCTGTAATCCCAGAACTTTGGGAGGCCAAGGTGGGAGGATCGCTTGAGTCCAGGAGTTTGAGACCAGCCTAAGCAACATAGTGAGATCCCATCTCTAAAATAAATAAATAAATAAACGGCTGAGCAAAGTGGCTCACGTCTGTAATCCTAGCACTTTGGGAAGCTGAGGGAGGTGAAACACCTGAGATCAGGAGTTCGAGACCAGTCTGGCCAACATGGCGAAATTCCATCTCTACTGAAAAATACAAAAATTAGCTGAGCATGGTGGCGGGTGCCTGTAATCCCAGCTACTTGGGAGACTGAGGCAGGAGAACTGATTGAATCCAGGGATCAGAGGTTGCAGTGAGCCAAGATTGCACCACTGCACTCCAGCCTGTGCAAAACAGTGATACTCCACATCAAAAAAAGAAAAGAAAAATTGGCCAGTGGGGTGGAGCATGCCTGTAGATCCAGCTACTTGAGAGACTGAGGCCACCACTCCAGAAAAACAAAGCAAGCCCAGCTCCCCATTTAGCTTAACTGGATCAGCTCAACTGAGCCCAGCTTAGATGGAAGAGCCGAGGTGGGAAGAGTCTTGCATTGCTGACTCCAGGCCATGGACGTTCACCAGGTCCTGGCTAGGGGCTCTGGGGAGGGGAGGGGTGTGTTGAGGGCGAGGCTGGACCAGGGACAGGCAAGACCAGCACCTTCTTCACGCCACCGGCGGCCACCACATGGTTGTCCTTCACCATCACCAGCCCTCCCAGGTCGTAGCGGTGCGAGGCGGCCCCGCCCACCAGGAGCCCATACTTCTCCACCAGCCGGAAGCCTGGTGTGGTCTTCCTTGTGCCGGCCACGTGCCCGGTCCAGCTGGCCCCCCTGGCAGCCGCCACTGCAGCAGCCGCAGCACTGGCAATGCCACTGCAGCGGGCCAGCATGTTGAGGGCCACCCGTTCCCCCAGCAGCAGGCAGTGGGCAGGGCCCCGGACCTCGGCCACCCTGGCCACTGGCACCAGCTTCGATCCCTCGGGGAGGAACCAGGAGACTTGGCAGTTGAGTTGAGTAAAGATAGCATCAAAGAAAGGCCGCCCTGCCAGTACCCCAGGGGATTTGGCCCACAGCACCGCCTGCGAGGGGCCTGCTCCGCTGACCAAGGCTGCGTAGTTGAGCCCTGGGCAGTCCTCTCGGAGCCAGCTGTCCACCAGGGCTGCCAGGGTGACAGGCGGCAGCAGCAGCGCCAGGCCTGGGGGAAAGAGAACAGCTGTTGAGTCTGGCTGCCTCTCCTGCTGTCAGGGGTCACTGTCAAAATATTTAACAACCAGTGAAACTGGGCACTGGCCCATCAGCATCAAGATCTAGGGGCCCCAGGGGAGAGGCTGTGGTGAGGAAGGGGGGGTGGGGGGAAAGGGGGTTGTAGGGGTGAGGGTAGGAGAGTGTTGCGGGCTGGGCGAGGTCACTGAGCACCTAGTATAATTTAAACCTCTGGCTGGGCACGGTGACTCATGCCTGTAATCCCAGCACTTTGGGAGGCAGGCAGATCACTTGAGGTCAGGAGTTCGAGACCAGCCTGGCCAACATGGTCTCTACTGAAAATACAAAAATTACCCAGGCATGTTGGTGGGCACCTGTAATCCCAGCTACTCAGGAGGCTGAGGCAAGAGAGTTGCTTGAACCTGGGAGGTGGAGGTTGCAGTGAGCTGAGGTCACACCACTGCATTCCAGCCTGGGTGACAAAGCAAGACTCCATCTAAAAATATATAAATAAATAATAAATAGAATAAGGATGTTGGGGCTGGGCATAGTGGCTCATGCCTGTAATCCCAGCACTTTGAGAGACTGAGGCAGGTGGATCACCTGAGATTAGGAGTTCAAGACCAGCCTGGCCAACATGGCGAAACCCCGAAAAAATATCAGCTAGGTGTGGTGGTGCGTGCCTGTAACCCCAGCCACTTGGGAGGTTGAGGCAGGAGAATCGCTTGAACCCAGGAGGTGGAGGTTGAAGTGAGCCGAGATCGCGCCACTGCACTGCAGCCTGCACGACAGAGCAAAACTTCGTCTCAAAAAAAAAAAAAAAAGGGGATGATGGGGAGGTGGGGAAGGTTAATGGTTACAAAAAAAAAAAAATAGAAAGAATGAATAATACCTATTATTTGCTAGCACAGCAGGGTGACTATAGTCAATAAAAACTGTACATTTCAAAATAAAATAATGCAATTGGATTGTAACACAAAGGATAAATGCTTGAGGGGATGGACACCCCATTCTCCATGATGTAATTTTTCTTTTTTTCTTTTTTTGAGACGGAGTCTCACTCTTGTTGCCCAGGCTGGAATGCAGTGCCGCGATCTCGGCTCACTTCAACCTCCACGTTCCGGATTCAAGTGATTCTCCTGCCTCAGCCTTCCTAGTGGCTGGGGTTACAGGCAGCCGCCACCATGCCCGGCTAATTTTGTATTTTTAGTAGAGACAGGGTTTCACCATATTAGCCAGGCTGGTCCCGAACTCCTGATCTCAAGTAATCCGCCCGCCTCGGCCTCCCAAAGTGTTGGGATAATAGGCGAGAGCCACGGCTTCCGGCTACAAACATTTCAAAAAATAAATAAATAAATAAGGATGGTGGACATGGTGACGGTCCCTCGCGCCCTGAGCAGAGCCGGTGATGAGCCCTGCCCGGCTGCGGGCAGAGGCAAACCCAGGCGCGGTGCAACACCGCCATCTGTCGGCAGGGAGAAGACCTGCAGCCTCATAGGCACCCGCCATCCGTGGTCTTGGCTTCCCCTTGAGGGGGACACGAAGCCCGCGAAGGTGTTTGATTTAGCGCACACACATGTGCACACGCAGACAGCACACTTCTGCTCCAAGGGGAAGCGAAGGCCAGACATCCTGGCGTGCTCAGCTCTCAGAAACAGGCCCTCTGTTGTCTCCTTCCAGAAAGCCAAGCTGCTCGGTCTCCGCCCACTCCGCACCGCACTTTCCCTCCGAGCCGCAGGCCTCTTGGACTGCACCGGGCTGTCCTTCCCCACGTTCTCTCCCACCTCTGCCCCAGATGGTTCCTGTCCCTCCACTAAGAGCCAGTTGTGCCGAGGCTGGGCGCTGTCTCCGCTGGTCACATCCAGCTACGGAAAAGGCCTGGGAGCAAATGGGGAGGCAGAGCCTCACCTCCCCGCTCCCACTGAATTCAAACTAGGCGCAGTGCAGTGGCGCCATCACTGCAGTCTCAACTGCCCAGGCTTAAGCAATCCTCTCGCCTCAGCTTCCCGAGGAGCTGGAACTACAGGCGCACACCACCATGCCCGGCTAATTTTTGTACATTTTTTGTTGTAGAGTCGGGGGGTGGTGGGGTGGGGGGGTCTCACTATATTCCCCAGGCTGGTCTCGACCTCCCAGGCTCAAGCAATTCTTGTACCTTCACCTCCCAAAGTCCTGGGATTACAGGAGTGAGCCACTGCGCCCAGCCTGATTGTTTTGTTTTTGAGATAGAGTTTCACTCTTTTGCCCAGTCTGGAGTGCAGTGGCGTGCTGGGCTCACTGCAACCTCCATCCCCACCGGATTCAAGCGATCCTCCTGCCTCAGCCTCCCAAGTAGCTGGGACTACAGGCGCGTGCCACCACATCTGGCTAATTGTATTTTTAGTAGAGACAAGGTTTCACCATGTTAGCCAGGATGGTTTCGATCTCCTGACCTCGTGATCCCCCCACCTCTGCCTCCCAAAGTGCTGGGATTCCAGGTGTGAGCCACCACGCCCGGCCAGGATGGCTATTATTAAAAAGTAAAAAACCAAAACAAAACAGCTGCTGGGGAGGTTGCGGAGAAAAAGGAACACTTATACACTGTTGGTGGGAGCGTAAATTAAAGCATTGTGGAGGACAGTGCAGCAATTTCTCAAATACCAAAACCAGAAATACCATTCAACCCAGTAATCCCATTACAGGGTATATACCCAAAGGAATGTAAACCATTCTGCTATAAAGACACATCGAAGCACTATTCATGATAGGAAAGACATGATTCAACCTAAATGCCCATCAGTGGTAGACTGGATAAAGAAATTGTGGTACATATACACCATGGAATCCTACGCAGCCATAAAAAAAAAAATGAGATCACGTTCTTTGCAGGGACATGGGCAGACCTGAAGGCCACTATCCTCAGCAAATGAACTCAGGAACAGACCAAATACCGCATATTCTCACTTATAAGTGGGAACTAAATGGTGAGAACACATGGACACATAGAGGGGAACAATACATACTGGGGCCTTTCAGAGCGGGAAAGGTGGGAGGAGGGAGAGGATCGGGAGATATAACTAATGGGTACTAGGCTTAAGACCTGGGTGACTAAATAATCTGTCCAACCCCCATGACACAAGTGTACCCATGTAACAAACCTGCACATGTACCCCTGAACTTAAAAGTTAAATTTAAGGCTGGGCATGGTGGCTCATGCCCGTAATTCCAGCACTTTGGGAGGCGAAGGTGATTGATCACCTGAGGTCAAGACCAGCCTGTCCAAGATGGCAAAACCTCATCCCTACTAAAAACACAAAAAGTAGCTGGGTGTGGTGGTGGGCACCTATAATACCAGGTACTTGGGAGGCTGAGGCAGGAGAATTGCTTGAACCCAGGAAATAGAGGTTGCAGTGAGCTGAGATTGTGCCATTGCAATCCATCCTGGGTGACAGAACAAAATTTGGTCTCAAAAAAAAAGTTAAATTTAAAAACAGAGAATGAGCCTGAAGTCAGGAGTTCAAGACCAACCTGCCCAACATGACAAAGGCCTGTCCCTACTAAAAATTAGCCAGGTGTGGTGTCAGGCACCTGTAATCCCAGCTACTTGGGAGGCAGAAGAACGAGAATTGCTTAAACCCGGGAGGTAGAGGTTGCAGTGAGCCGAGATTGTGCCACTGCACTCCAGCCTGAGCAACAGTGTCTCTAAATAAATAAATAAAGTTAACTTTTATTGGCTCACAGAGACAGAGATTCTGTCTATAGCCAAACCCCACTCAGGCTCCCTCAGCTCTTTTCCAATGAGGTCTTGGACTTCTGTGTTCACCTCTGCACCGTCCAATTTTAGCAGGAATCCTGCTAAGTCAGCTTAGCCAGTCCCCCATCCTCCGAATCTGATCGCTCCCCAACCCTGATGCAGGTCCTCATCCTCCACCCTCCCCCAGGTGCTGTCTGACCACCTCAGCCTGCCTTCAGCAAGAATCCTGTTAGGTTGGTCTCATCAGAATCTCCCCAGCTCCCAGTGCTTCCTCGAGGTATGTTCCATCCACCGCCTGCCACTCTGCTCATTCACTATAACCCCCATGCTGTACTCAGAGTTCAGCGCGGTTCTAATCTAAGCTCTCTCCTCCCCTACAGCAATAGTCTGAAGTACAATATGTTTTTGCTGTTTTAACTATTGTCTAGTTCTGGCTCGTTTTTTTTTTTTTAGACGGAATCTTGCTCTGTCACCAGGCTGGAGTGCAGTGGCACAATCTCGGCTCACTGCAACCTCCGCCTCCCTGGTTCAAGTGATTCTCCTGCCTCAGCCTCCGAGTAGCTGGGATTACAGGTGCACACCACCAGCTTATTTTCATATTTTTAGTAGAGATGGGGTTTTACCATGTTGGCCAGGATGTCTCGATCTCCTGACCTCGTGATCTGCCTGCCTCGGCCTCCCAAAGCGCTGAGATCACAGGTGTGAGCCACCACGCCCAGCCTAGTTCTGGTTTTCTTTGATCACTCTCCTGCTGAGAACTGAACTTTGATGGTTTCAGCTCTGGTCCTCTTGACTGTTTTATTTCTTTCTTTTTGAGAAAGAGTGGAGTGCAGTGGTGCAATCATGGCTCACTGCAGCCTTGAACTCCTGGGCTCATGTGATCCTCTCACCTCAGCCTCCCGAATAGCTGCACCACCACACCAAGGTAATTTTTTATATTTTTTTTGTAGAGACAAGGTCTCAAACTCCTGGCGTTTTAAAAGTTTATTTTTATTTTTTATTTTTTTGAGACAGAGTCTCGCTCTGTTGCCCAGACTGGAGTGCAGTGGCACACAACGAAAAACAGATGGAGCCCTGAGCTTTGGCAGTGGCTGTAGACTCACTGCAACCTCCGCTTCCTGGATACTCCTGCCTCAGCCTCCCGAGTAGCTGGGATTACAGGTGCATACATCACGCCTGGTTAATTTTTGTATTTTTAGTACAGATGAGGTTTCACCATATTGGCCAGGCTTGTCTTGAACTCCTGGCCTCAAGTGATCTGCTCGCCTCGGCCTCCCAAATTGCTGAGATTACAGGCGTGAGCCATCGCACCTGGCCTCCAACTCCTGGCCTTGTCATCCTCCCACCTTGGCCTCCCAGAGGGCTGGGATTAACAGACATGAGCCGCCACACCTGGCAAATTCTTTCCATTTCTCATTGATTCTCTGACACTTTCTTATTGAGTGCCTGCACTGTGCCAGGTGCTAATAATTGCTGGGCATGGAGGCGACAGCGTGCGTAGCTCTTTCTCTTACCCGCCAGGCCTTATCCTATGCTGTTGCAGGGCTGTGCCTCTGCCTGGAAGCCATTTCCCTTATCCTCATTCCCAGTCTCCCCCTTCAGCTCTTATTCCTCTTGCAGGTCTTCCCTTAAACATCAATTCCTGGCCAGGTGCAGTGGCTCACGCCTGTAATCCCAGCACTTGGGAGGCCGAGGCGGGTGGATCACTTGATGTCAGAAGTTCGAGACCAGCCTGACCAACCTGGCGAAACCCCATCTCTACTAAAAATACAAAATTAGCCAGATGTGGTGGCACATGCCTGTAATCCCAGCAATTTGGGAGGCCAAGGCGGGCGGATCACGAGGTCAGGAGTTTGAGACCAACCTGACCAACATATGTGGTCAACATGGTGAAACCTTGTCCCTACTAAAAATACAAAAATTATCCTGGCGTGCTGGTGCGCATCTGTAATCCTAGCTACTCAGGAGGCTGAGGCAGGAGAATAGCTTGAACCCGGGAGGTGGAGGTTGCAGTGTGCCGAGATCACTCCACTGCACTCCAGCCTGGGTGACAGAGAGAGACTCCATCTCAAAAAATAAAAAAGAAATAACTGAAGCATTTTTCAAGTGTGGTGGATGCACGGAAGAAATGACTAAGTGTCCCCGAGGATGGGTGAGTGACGTTTGCCAGGCAGAGGTGTGGAGTGGAAGCTGACATTTGGGGCTGAGAAAACTGATATGTGTACAGCCAGACAGTGATGGGGTGTGGGCAGTGTGGGAGTCACAGGAGGGGAGGCCACAGGGAGAAAGAACTAAACTATTTAGCTGAAGAATTTGGCCAGGTCCCAGGAGCCATCACAAAATTTCATTTTCTCGGCTGGGCATGGTGGCTCACGCCTATAATCCCAGCACTTTGGGAGGCCGAGGCGGATGGATCATGTGAGGTCAGGAGCTTGATACCAACCTGACCAACATGGTGAAACCTCATGTCTACTAAAGAATACAAAATTAGCCCAGTGAGGTGGCGCATGCCTGTAATCCCAGCTACTCAGGAGGCTGAGGCAGGAGAATTGCTTGAACCCGGGAGCAATTGCAGTGAGCCGAGATCCCAGCTGTGATCCCAGCTACTCGGGAGGCTGAGACAGGAGAATCACTTGAACACGGAGGTTGCAGTGAGCCGAGATCGCGCCATTGCACTCCAGCCTGGGCAACAAGAGCAAAATTCCGTCCAAAAAAAAACAAAAGAAAAAGCTGGGTGTGGTGGTGCATGCCTGTAGTCCCAGCTACTCACCAGCTACTCAAGAGGTTGAGGCTTGAGCCCAGGAGTTGGAGGCTGCAGTGAGTGGATATCACACCACTGCACTCCAGCCTGGGTGATAGAGCAAGCCACAGTCTCTAAAATAAAGTCATAAAATGAAGAACCCACAAGGACATGTCCAACAAAAAGAAAAGCAGCATCAGGAGTGGGTGCCTGGGAAGGAGAAGGGGTTTCAGAAAGTCGGAGGTGAGAAGTAAAAAGAAGAAGACTGAGGACAGGCTCTGCATTTAGCAATGTGAGGCCTGTGCCAGAGCGGTTTCAGTGCCGCATTTGGGGACAGAAGTCACACTGCCATGCCTGAGGAGTGCAGGGAGGTGGGGAAGTGGCGGTGTGGGTGTGAACCACTCCTTTCAAGAGAAGTGGACACAGCAGGGCCTCCGCCTGGGCTGTCCACCAGAATCATGAAGAGCTTTTCTTTTCTTTTCTTTTTTTTTTTTTCCTTTTTTTGAGACGGAGTCTCACTCTCACCCAGGCTGGAGTGCAGTGGGGTGATTTCAGCTCACTGCAACCTCTGCCTCCCGAGTTCAAGGGATTCTCCTGCCTCAGCCTCCCGAGTAGCTGAGACTACCAGTGCACGTCACCACACCCAGCTAATTTTTTATTTTTAGTAGAGATGGGGTTTCACCATGTTGACCAGGCTGGTCTCAAACTCCTGACCTCAGGGGATCTATCTGCCTCAGCCTCCCAAAGTGCTGGGATTACAAGCTTGAGCCACCAGGCCTGGCCAAGGAGCTTTTCAAACTCTCAGATGCTCAGGCCCATTCCAGATCAGTGAACCAGAATCTCTGGGGGTAGTTTCCAGGGATCCAGGTCAGGGAAGAGCCATCCCCCTGCCGCTCTGTGACTCAGATGAGGATCGAGAACCATGGCTCGGCCAGGGGTGGTTGCTCCCACCTGTAATCCCAACACCTTGGGAGGCCAAGGCAGGAGGACCACTTAAGGCTAGGAGTTTGAGACCAGCCTGGGCAGCATAGTGAGACCCTATCTCTGCAAAAACGATTTAAAAATCAGCTGGGTATGGTGACACATGCCTGTAATCCTAGCTACTCAGAAGGCTGTGGTGGGAGGATTCTGAGCCCAGCAGTTGGAGGCTGCAGTGAGCTATGATGGAGCTACTACACACTGGCCTAGGCTACAGGATGAGACCCTGCCTCAGGGAAAAAAAACCAATAACCTCTCATAAGACCACATATTGGCCGGGCGCAGTGGTCACGCCTGTAATACCAGCATTCTGGGAGGCCGAGGCGGGCAGATCACCTGAGGTCAGGAGTGTGAGACCAGCCTGGCCAGCATGGTGAAACCCCGTCTCTACTAAAAAAATACAAGAATTAGTGTGATGGTGCACACCTGTAATCCCAGCTACTCGGGAGGCTGAGGTGAGAGAATCGCTTGAACCCGGGAGGTGGAGGTCGCAGTGAGCAGAGATCATCGTACCACTGTACTTTAGCCTGGGCAATAGAGCGAGACTCTGTCTCAAAAAGGAAAATAGCCAGGTGTGGTGGCTCATACCTGTAATCCCAGCACTCTGGGGCATTTGAGACCAGCCTGGCCAATACAGCAAGACCCACATATCTAAATTAAACATTTTCTAATGGAAAAAGTAAAGAAAGTTTAAAAGACTCTTAAAACATATACTAATCAATCACAAAGTGTAGATTTTACTCGGATCCTAATTCAAACAAACCAAAAGAAAATTAGACTATTTATGAAACTATTAGAAGCTGGACATTGACTGGATGTCTGATAACACCAAGGAAAGTTTTAAAGTTTAGTTTTGACCATAGTATTGTGGTTGTAGTAAAAAGAAAAGTCTTTATCTTTTAGAAAAAAAAAAACATGGTGACATGTTCACATATGAAAAAATTTGAGCCAGGCACAGCGGCTCATGCCTGTAATCCCAACACTTTGGGAGGCCGAGGTAGGAGGATCACTTGAGGCTGGGAGTTTGAGACCAGCCTGGGCAACATAGCAAGACACTATCTCTTAAAAAAAAAAATTTATTAGCCAGGTGTGGTGGCACATGCCTGTAGTCCCAGCTATTCCACAAGCTGAGGCGGGAGGATCATTTGAGCCCAGGGGTTGGAGGCTACAGCCAGTGAGCTATGATCATGTTACTGCATACCAACCAGACTGGGTGACAGAACAAGACCCTTTCTAAAAAACAGAAGAGACTGGGCGCGGTGGCTCACACCTGTAATCCCAGCATTTTGGGAGGCCGAGGCGGGCGGATCACCTGAGGTCAGAAGTTCGAGACCAGCCTGGCCAACATGGTGAAACCCCGTCTCTATTAAAAATACAAAACTTAGCCAGGCATGGTGGCACGTGCCTGCAGTCCCAGCTATTCAGGAGGCTGAGGCAGGTGAATCGCTTGAACCCAGGAGGCGGAGATTGCAGTGAGCGGAGATCACACCACTGTACTCCAGCCTGGGTGACAGAACGAGACTCTGTTAAAAAAAAAAACAAAAAACAATACTGGACCGTAGAGGGAGGGTGGGTGGGGCTGGGCGGGCCACACACTGCTGCTTGTTGCAGTTGGTTGTTGGGGGTTCAGCATGCTTTCCTGTCTACTCTCCTGTATGTTTGACATTCTCTGTAATAAAAAGTGAGAAAAATAAGGAGAGAGAGGGTCTCCACTTGAGATAGGGTCACAGAACATTCTTTTAGGGTGATGTAGATGAAAAAACCAACACTATTTCTTTTCTGTATGTTCAGTCAACACAGAACACTTCTGTGACCAGTTGTATGGGTTTTTTTCCCCCACATCAAGCAATTCTTCTACAGTAGCTGTGTGTCCTACAATTCACTTCAATTGTGACCATAAGCAGAGTTAGTGCAGACCTCACAGCAAAAGGGCTCAGTCCCACCAGACTGTCCCCCACTTCAGACATCGGCCTCAAGTAGTATGAGATTCCGAGGCTACCCACAACTTTAGTGGGGCTTGGCTGCAGATCAGAGGTTCTCATGACTCCTGCTTGGATGCGATCATTGCTAAAGCAGAGATCCCAGGAAAACAGTTTACTACTGCTCGTGTATTACAACACTTTGGTTTGTTTGTTTTGTATTGTTTTGTTTTCTATTTTTTATATTTTTGAGACATAGTCTCACTCTGTTGCCCAAGCTGGGGTGTAGCGGCACAATCTCGGCTCACTGCAGCCTCCGCCTCCCAGGTTCAAGCAGTTCTCCTGCCTCAACCTCCTGAGTAGCTGGGATTACAAGCACAGGCAATCACGCTTGGCTACTTTTCGAATTTTTAGTAGAGATGGGGTTTCACCATGTTGGTCAGGCTGGTCTCGAATTCCTAACCTCAAGTGATCCATTCACCTCTGCCTCCCAAAGTGTTGGGATTGCAGGCGTGAGCCACCGCGCCCAGCTTGTTTTGTTTTTTAGATAGGGTCTTTGTATGTTGCCCAACTGCAGTGCAGTGGATATTCACAGGCTCGAGGATTGCACACGAGGCTGAGGTGGGAAGATTCCTTGAGCCCCGGAGTTTGAGACTGCAGAGAGCCGTGATGACACCACTGCACCCCAGCCTGGATAGCAAAGTCTGGGGCTCAAGCTATCCTCCTGCCTCGGCCTCCTGAGTAAGGGACTACAGTTGCACCATCACACCTGGTTGACAAAGGCTCTGTCAAATGACACAAATGAACAGCCAGCTGGAAGAAAGGCATAAGGCAGGATACGGGGAAGGGGCTTCCATGCCCTCTCCTGGGTACCACCCTCCTCCTGCCATCTTTACCTGTCCTATAACACAGAGCTCTCCTAACTTCTTATTTCAGAGATTCCTGTGGAGACATCATCACACAGGCATGAGAGTTCAATCAATCTCTGGCCCCTCTCCCCTTTCCAGAAGATGGAGGATACTGCTGACAGTTCCAAGCTTCTAATCATTGCAGGATCCCTCTGGTGACTGCCCCCCTTCCAGAAGCCCACCAAGAGTCACCTCATTAGGACAAAAGACCCTCCCGATCACCCAGAAATTCCAAAGGAGTAGGAGCTCTATCAGGAACTTGGATCAAAGATCAAATATTAGGCCTAGTGTGGTGGCTCAAATCTGTATCCCAGCACTTTAGGAGGCCATGGAGGGGGAATCACTTGAAGCCAGGAGTTCGAAACCAGCCTGGCAACATAGCAAGACTCCATCATTACATATTTTAAAAATTAGCTATCATGGTGGCTGACACCAGTAATCCCAGCACTTTGGGAGGCTGAGGCAGGCAGAACACTTGAGCATAGTAATTCAAGACCAGCCTGAGCAACATAATGAAACCCCATCTCTACAAAAAAGTTAGCCCGGTGTGGTGATGCACACCTATAGTCCCAGATACTCTGGAGGCTGAAGTGGGAGGATTCCTTGAGCCAGGAGTTCGAGACTACTGAGAGCCACGATCGCACCACTGCAGCCCAGCCTGAGCAGCAAAGTGAGATCCTGTCTCACTTAAAAAACCAACAATGAAGATCAAATATTAGAACGAGGGATTCTCCTTGCACTTCTATTGCCCAGGAAATTCCAAGGATTCTAGGCGCTCTACGCCAGGAACCAGGGGTGAAGAGGAAAATACATATTTCTTATTATAAATCACAACACCAGTGGGTAGGGCAGTGGTTCTGAACCTCTGCTGCACAATGAAATCATATGGCGAGCTCCAGGCCCTCCCCCTTGAGATTCTGATGTAATTTGTCTCAAATATGGCAAAATAATTCTAACTTTAGAAGAACCGAGAGCTCCTGAGCCACAGGAAGACAATAATAGCTACCATGCATTGGTGCCTACTGCGTGCCTGGCGCTTCTCATACCTCGTCCCAAACCTCACCTGCAGGGCCTCAAGGTGGGTGTTGTTTGTATTTATAGGTGGAAAACCGAGGCCAGGCGTGGTGGCTCACGCCTGTAATCCCAACACTTTCGGAGGCTGAGGAGGGAGGATCACTTGAGGTCAGGAGTGTGAGACCAGCCTGGCCAACATGGTGAAACCCTGTCTCTACTAAAATACAAAAAAATAAAAAAGAATTGGCCAAGCTTGGTGGCGGGCGCCTGTAATTTCAGCTATTAGGGAGGCTGAGGTAGGAGAATTGTTTGAACCCGGGAGGTGGAGGTTGCAGTGAATCAAGATCGCCATATTGCACTCCTGCATGGGTGACAGAGCAAGACTCCATCACAAAAAATAAAATAAAATATTAAAAATATAGGTGGAGAACCGAGTCTTGGAAGCATAAAGAGGAATTATCTAAAGAGCAGTGTAGAAAATGACACAGCTAGACAATGATAAGCATGCGCCCAGGTCTTCCCTTTCCATAGCTGGGTACTTTAAAACTTCAAAGCTGCTGGCTGAGCACGGTGGCGCATGCCTGTAATCCCAGCACTTTGGGAGGGCAAGGTGGGAGGATCACTTGAGATCAGGAGTTCGAGACCAGCTTGGCCAACATGGTGAAATCCCGTCTCTACAAAAAAATACAAAAATTAGCAAGGCATGGTGGTACACACAGCCTGGGTGACAGAGTGAGACTCCATCTCAAAAAAAAAAACCAACATCATAGCTGCGGAGGCCAGGCATAGGGCACATGCCTGCAGTCCTCGCACTTTGGGAGGCTGAGGTAGGAGGATCACCTAAGCCCAGGAGTTGGAAACCAGCCTGACAAACATGACAAAATCCTCATCTCAAAAAAAAAAAATTAGCCAGGGACGGTGGCACACACCTCCAGCTACTCTGGAGGCTGAGGTGGGAGGGCTCTGGAGCCCAGAAGGTTGAGGCTGCAGCAAACCATGAATGTGCCACTGCACTCCAGCCTGGGCAACAGAGAGAGATGCAGTCTAAAAAATAATAGTAAAATAAGTAAAATTAAAATTTAAAAGGTTAGACAGGAGTGATGGCATGCAGTTGTAGTCCCATCTACTCTCAGGAGGCTGAGGCAGAAGGATCACTTGAGTCTAGGAGGTTGAGGTTACAGTGAGTCCTGATTGCACCAATTCAGAGCCAGACTCTCTCTCAAAAAAAAAAAAAAGAACATCAAATTTGCTTCCATGTGCAGGGCTCCCCTCTTGCCCCCTTCTTGGAACTCCGTCATTCTGATGTCTAATAGAGAGGGGGACGGTTATACATTCCATGTTCTCTTTGTGAAAAATAAATAAATACATCTGGGTGTTCCTTTTTTAGCCTCTGACTCTCTCATGCATTTCCAATAAAAGGGATTCCTGTGGGTAGCTTTGAAAATACGGGGCTCTGCTAATTAGCAGCTGTTACTGAAAGGCACTTCATAGAGGGGAAGCCGCTTTTGCGGCTGGCAAGGGGAGAGTTGGCCCATCAGAGAAATGCCAGGCAGGCTGCCATATGCGCAGAGGAGGCAGCTGTGCCCGCTGTATCCCACAGCCTCCTAGCCTCGTGGCTGGACATGTAAAAGGTCTCCCAAGATGCGTGGATTTCAGAGATTAGAGTTTTATCCTGTGGAATATAACCTTGATCCCTCAAGGTGATCCCTTCTTAATTGGTTTCCAGGGTTAATAAAACACTAATAAAATTGGCATCTTTAAGGCTGGGCACAGTGGCTCACACCTTTAATCCCACCATTTTGGGAGGAGGAGGTGGGTGGATACTTGAGGTCAGGAGTTTGAGACCAGCCTGGCCAACATGGTGAAACCCAGTCTCTACTAAAAATACAAAAATTAGCCAGGTGTTATGGCAGACACCTGTAATCACAGCTACTTGGGAGGCTGAGGCAGAATTGCTTGAACCCAGGAGGTGGAGGTTGCAGTGAGCTGAGCCTAAGTAACAGACCAAGACTCCATCTCAAAGAAAAAGAAAAAGAAAAAGAAAATGGCATCTCTGCTCGGAGGGGATCAGGGCATTTTGGGATATTATTTGTACATCTTTTCTCTTTTCAAATCATGTAAAGATACAGATTTCTGACAACTCTGGCAGAACAGAGGAAGATTTTCCCCCCTCTGGTACTGCTGCTGTTCTAGTCTGGATTGTTTACTGATGTTGTTGTTGCTGTTTACTGCTTTTTGTTTTTGTTTTGTTTTTGGATAAGGCCTCGCTCTGTCTCCCAGACTGGGAATGCAGTGGTGCAATCAAGGCTCACTGCAGCCTCAACCTCTTGAATTCAAACAATCCTCTTGCATCAGCCTCGGAGAAGCTGGGACCACAGGCGCGCGCCACCACGCTCAGCTTTTGACCATGTTTCTATGTTACACCTAACCTACTGGCTGGGTGACCTCCGCCAAGGTGGTAACCTCCCTGAGTATCAGTTTCACGTGGAAATTCCAGGGCTGCTGGGAGGACCAAATGAGGCAATTCACATAAAGCACCTGAGCCAATGCCTGGCCAGGAGCCTCAACCCAGGGGTCTGATTCTGGCAGCTCTGTTCTTCCATCTGTTCATTTGTTGACTCATTTGGCAAACACCAGGTGGAGACAGAGGCTGGTCAGCACTGCAGATCCGAGATAAATGTCCTTTTCCCCTCCGTTCATTCCCTGGAGAATAGAAGTGACCTCCAAATAGGGCCAAATGTGACCACCCTGCACGCCCATGGTAGAAGGAGCCGCAGAATCTGAGTCTGGATAGGAGAAGCCAGAAAGCTTGGCTCTGAGAATGGGATGGAATTGACGGGAAAGGAAGGCTCGCCAGGCAGACAGAATGGAGAGTGCAGGCCAGGCAGCGGAGACACAGGGCATGTGCAGGTGGCGGTGCCCAGTCTTGGGCATGGGGAAAGAAGGTGGCAGTCAGGACTGAAATCCAGGTCAGTGTTGTTTCAAAAGAGAAAGACACAATGGAGACTGGAAGGTGCCTGCGTGCCATCCTGCATGGGACCCCGGAGAGCTGGTTCCACAGCAGAGCCAGAGGGGCCGGGTGTGTGGGGCCAGTAGGCACCCCCAATGTGGAGCAGGGTCCAGGCACCCATGCCTCCCATCCTCTGTCCTCCCAACAACCTTGTGAGCAGGAAACTATTATTTTTTCTTTTTTTTTTTGAGACAGAGTCTAGTTCTGTCGCCCAGGCTAGGGTACAGTGGCCTGATCTCGGCTCACTGCAACCTCTGCCACTGGGGTTCAAGCAATTCTCAAGGTTCAGCCTCCAGAGTAGCTGGGATTACAGGCATGCACCACCACACTCAGCTAATTTTTGTATGTTTAGTAGAGATGGGGTTTCACCATGTTGGCTAGGCTGGTCTCTAACTCCTGACCTCAGGTGATCCACCCGCCTCAGCCTCCCAAAGCGCTGGACTTACAGGTGTGAGCCACTGTGCCCGGCCAGAACAGGGAACTATTATTGTCATTTTACAGATGGAAGAAAACGAGGCTCTGAGAAGCCGCAACCCACCCACTGTCACACAGCCCGGTCCCTGCTGGAGCCTTCTGACCGCAGAGCAGCCCCTGGGTCTGCGCGAAGTCTCCCTCTAGGCAGCGCCTAGGCAGGGAACCACGGGACTCAAGCCCCTCCCCCACCCCGCTGCAGCCGAGACAGGACTTTGCTTCTCCCGAGCTACCAGCGAGAGCCGAAGTCCAAGCTGCTCCCTCGCCCAGTCTCCCACTACCGGCCCCCTCAGGACCTAGGAGAGGCCACCTCCTCCAGGCCGCCCCTTTCTAGGGCTCAAACCCCTTCCTTCCCCAGACCTCCTTGGGGACCCAACACAGAAGGAGAAAGAAGAGTGAAAAGGGGCCTCTGGGGGTTGGGCCAGGCTGCAGGGACATGGGGTAGGTAAGGGAGTCAATGACGATGACGGGACCAGAGGAGACTTGGCGAGATGGCTCCAGAGGAGGCGAGAGGGGCTGAGATGAGTCGGGATGGGGGTAGGGGCATGCAGTGGGGGGATGGGTGCAGGGGCACGGCGGAGAGTGTCCCTTTACCTTCAGCGTCCATGGTGACTTGCAGCCGGCTGGGCTGGTGTGTTGGCTGCTCAGGCTCAGGGCTCCCAGAGGCCCCAGGCCGGGGGGTGGGGCTGTGGAGGGAGGAAGCGGCCAGCCAGTCCTTCCCAGGCTCTCTGGCCTCCCTCCTGTCCTCTGCCAGGCCTGCACATTCCTCAGGGTGCCCCCCCATAGTGAGAGGAGGGGCTCCAATGGGGAAATCAGAAGCCCTGCCCAGCCAGTGGAGGAGCCAGAGGCCCTGTTCTCACCCCATACCCAGTCCTCCTGGCCCTAACCCAGGGTGCAAGGCTGTGAATGCAAACCTGTGCTCCCTGGTGTGTGCGGGCGGGCATTTTGGTTGGTGTGCTGGGAAGATCATGGGCCTTGGGCCTGGGTTCAAATGTTAACTCCATCCTTTTTGATCTCAAGAACGTTTTTACCTTTTTCTGTGCCTCAGTTTCCTTAGCTTTAAAATGGTATAAAAGGGACTGGTGCAATGGCCCATGCCTGTAATCCCAGCACTTTGGGAGGTCTAGGTGGGTGGATCACCTGATGTCAGGAGTTCAAGACCAGGCTGGCCAACATGGTGAAACCCTGCCTCTACTAAAAATATAAAAATTAGCTAGGCATGGTGGTGAGCACCTGTAATCCCTGCTGCTTGGGAGGCTGAGGCATGAGACTCACTTGAACCCGGGAGGTGCAGGTTGCAGTGAGCCCAGATCATGCCACTGCACTCCAGCCTGGGTGACAGAGTGAGATTCCATCTCTAAATAAATAAATAAATAAAATAGCATAACAGGCTGGGTGCAGTTGTAGCAGGAGAGGCCATGGGAAACGGATCTCTTGAACACCGAATAAAGGAGAGAGGGAAGAGTGTATTTGGCCGGGAGACCAGGTAGTAATCTGTAGAAAGCCCAGCTTATCTAACAAAGGAAGGCTCTGCCTTTATATAGGCTTATACTTTAGATGTTACGTGGGGAAGAATTTTAGGTTTATAGCTTTAGGAATCACATATGAAAGGGTTCCGGTTTACAGTTTTAGGACTCACATGTGAAAAGGTTTCTGGTTTGATCTTGTTTTAAGTAAAATAGTGTCTTCCAGAGAGTTTCCCCAAGACCAAGCGTGTTATTTTCAGGAAGGAGATTCAGGAGGCACCAGTTGGCCTGCTCTCTCTTCTATTGAGATGCACAGTGGATGACAGATGGGGAGGGAATCCCAAATGCCTGGGTCTCCTTCCTCACAGTGACTCATGCCTGTAATCCCAGTGCTTTGGGAGTCCAAGGCAGGAGGATTTAGGAGTTTCAGAAGTTTGAGACCAGCCTGGGCATCATAGAGACATAGAGAGATCCCATCTCTCCCAAAAAAAGAAAAAAGGAAAAGAAATTCACTAAGTACAGTGGTGCACACCTGTAGGCTGAGATGGGAGGATGGCTTGAGTCCAGGAGATCAAAGGTGCAGTGAGCCATGATCCTGCCATCACAGTTCAGCCTGGGTGGCAGAGAGAGACACTGTCTCTAAAGAAAAAAAAAAATTCATGGTATAACATCTACCTCATGGGTTCAACTGAGAATGAAGTGAGAAAATTCTGCAAATGAAACAGAGTAGGAACTTGTTGGAAACAGATGTTCAGTGCCACAAAGAAAAATCAGCATTGAGACAGAGGATCTCTCAGCAAGGAATTTTTACTTCCTGGACTACAGGAAGGGTACTCTCACTAGCCATCTTGCCATGAGAGTATAACGAACAAAGGAAAAGCAGAGATATTTATCCCTTATGCATTTGGGGTCATCCTTACAGCTGTGTCTGATCTCCATTGGCTGGAGCCAGACCTCACAATTTAAACTAAAACCCAATTGGCTAACAACTTAAAACTTTTCTAAACAGGTAAAAGCAATGGAGAGCTGGGACATGCCTGTGAGCACATCCAGCACAGATATCTTGGTTAAAGTACAAGGACGTAGAATGTACTGCATGCCTGTAAGCATGGCATGTAATAACTATATAGGATACAGCTTAACAAAGAGTTATTAGCACACTTATGATTTATTCTTTAACAAGAAAGGCAACTTTGAAGAGGAAGTTTTACTTCCCACAAAACTCAACTAACATCCGCTTCCCTTCCCTTCCCTCTTCCAAAGTAACTTTAAGGGCACAGACAGCTTAGAGCCTGGCCTCTGAACCAGAAAATTGGGAAATCGCAGTCACTGGGACTGGACTTCAGGCAAGTTCCTGTCCAAGAGTTGCCAGGGCCTTCCTTCTTGTTACAGTCACTGACCGGGATTGCTCGTCACTAAATTCACTGGCGTCTTCCCAGCCTTCTCCCTTTTCTTTCTCTGCCACACCTGACCACTGGGACTGGGACTGTGAAGAATAGAGGCACCCAAGGCACAACATTTAGGGAGGCCTCACCCTCAGGCTCATTTTTTTTTTTTTTTTTTTTTGAGACAGGGTCTTGCTCTGTCACGCAGGCTGGAGTATAGTGGCATGGTCTCAGCTCACTACAACCTCCGAGCCCCAGGCTCAAGTGATCCTCCCACCTCAGCCTCCTGAGTAGCTGAGACTACAGGTGCCTACCACTATGCCCAGCTAATTTTTGTATTTTTAGTAGAGACGGGGTTTCACCATGTTGGCCAGGCTGGAGTCAGGTTTGCTTTTCACCCCAGCACCTTGCTGGCCTCGCTTCAGTCCTGGGCTTGCTTCTGAGGCTCCAGTGAGATGCAGTGACCTTTTTTTTTCTTTAGAGACAGAATGTCCAAATGTCATTTTTCTCCTGGTTCATCTTTTTTTCTTTCTTTCTTTCCTTTTTTTTTTTTTTTTTTTTTTTTATGAGACAGGTGCTTCTTTTGCCAGTGCTTCTTCCTACATCCAGCCCTCATATTTTGGTGTTGCCTCAGTGTGGCATAGACTGTTTCTCTTTTCCTTCTGGGCACCCTACTAAACTACATTTCCCAGCTTCCTTTGTACTTAGGCAGTCTTGTTCTGGCCAATGTAGTGTGAGCAAAAAGTATTTCCAGACCTGACCCATAGAAATCTTCATCACAGAATTCTACTCTGCCTCTCCCATCCCATCAGCTGCTCAAAAGCAGAGCACTCCAAGGCTTAGGAGAATGACAGAGCCACAAGGTGGAAAGAGACTGGGTCCCAAAATGACCTTGTGGAAGGTCATGCTCCAAATGTCAGCAATGAACTGTTACTGTCATAAGCAAGGAAAAAACTTCTCTTGAATTATACCACTGAAATCTGGGGGCTGTTTGTTACAGCAGTTAGCCTGCCCTGACTATTACACTCAGATTCTCTCTACAGTTCTCTTCTCAACCTACCCAGTGAATGACATAATTAATGTATCTATCCATCTGTACCACTATTTATTTTATTTATTTATTTATTTTGAGATGGAGTCTTACTGTGTTGCCCAGGCTGGAGTCCAGTGGCACGATCTTGGCTCACTGCAACCTCCACCTCTAGAGTTCAAACGATTCTTCTGCCTCAGCCTCCCAAGTAGCTGGGATTACAGGCGTGAGCCACCATGCTCAGCTGACTCTTTTTGAGACAAAGTCTCATTCTGTCACCCAGGCTGGAGTATAGTGGCACAATCTCGGCTCACTGCAACCTCTGCCTCCCAGGTTCAAGCAGTTGTTCACCTCAGCCTCCCAAGTACGGTGTATGCCACTACGCCCGGCTAATTTTTGTAATTTTAGTAGAGACAGTGTTTCACCATGTCACCCAGGCTTATCTCAAACTCCTGGGCTCAGGTGACCTTAGGCCTCTATTTCTGATTGTCTCCCAAACATTCCTCCTAACAGTTCTAAAAATGAGCTCACTGTTTCCTCCAAAATTGCTCAACCCCTGCATTTCCAGAAAATGATATCGGCATCTCCTCAATCTCTAGATAGAAACCTTGAAGTCTAGCCTCATTCTTCCCTCCATCACCTCAGTAGCCAACTAGTTCTAAAATCTTGTTTTCTGAATAAATCTTTTTTTTTGAGAGAGAGTCTCGCTCCATCACCCAGGCTGGAGTGCAGTGGTGCAATCTTAGCTCACTGCAACCTCTGCCTTCCAGGTCAAAGCAATTCTCCTGCCTCAGCCTCCCGAGCAGCTGGGACTATAGGAGTGCGCCACCACACCCAGCTAATTTTTGTATTTTTAGTAGGGACCAGGTTTCGTCATGTTTAAAGGTTCAAGCAATCCTCCTGCCTTGGCCTCCCAAAGTGCTGGAATTACAGGCATGAGCCACCGCACTTGGCCAATAAATCTATTTCAAATCCAACCTCTTTTACCCTCCAAACTGCCACTGTATCTAGTGTGGGCTAGAAATAATATCATTTCACACTTGTTCACAACATCCTCCTGGATGACAAGTTCAACTCAAAAGACAACTGGGCCAGGCGCTGTGGCTTGTGCCTGTAATCCCAACAGTTTAGCAGGCTGAGTCAAGAGGATCACTTGAGGCCAGGAGATTGAGACCAGCCTGGGCAACAGAGTGAGACCTCCCATTGGTACCAAAAAAAACAAATAAGGCCAGGTGCGGTGGCTCACACCTGTAATCCTAGCACTTTGGGAGGCCAAGGCAGGCAGATCACCTGAGGTCGGGAGTTCGAGACTAGCCTGGCCAACATGTTGAAACCCAATCTCTACTAAAATTACAAAAATTAGCCAGGCATGGTGGCAGGCGCCTGTAATCTCAGCTACTTGGGAAGCTGAGACAGGAGAATCGCTTGAACCCAAGAAGTGGAGGTTGCAGTGAGCCGAGACCGCAGACCGGGCACCAGAGCAAGTCTTCGTCTCAAAAACAATAATAAATACATACATAAATAAAACCATTGTTTGTACCTGAATTTATTCATCTCTCCATTCAGTAAATACATACAGCTACTGCATGCTGGGCCCTGGGCTCTGGAGCCACAAAGAGGACACGTGGCCTTGGAGGGACTCACAGGCTGGTGATGAGTGACACCGTCGCATCTGGACAGCCAGGTTATTCACGCTGTTGCTTGAGGCACTGCAGGAGGGAGAAGGAACACAAAATCTGCATGGGGTGGGGCAGCGAGGGCAGCTGCACAGAGCCAGTGGCATCTGTGCTGAATCTTGACGGTTGAGGAAGAGTTGGCGGGAAGTCAAGGCATTTGTTGTGGGCCAGCTCGGGGAGGGCTGGCTTCAGGCAGAGCTCAGGCAATGCAGGGGGAGTCTGTGGTTCTCTCCAAGGCCAATGCAGAGCCCACATGGTTTGACTGGGACCCTTGTTGAGCCAGGTTGGTGATGGCACAGTGTGGCAGCCAGGCTCCGAGCTCCGGACTGGGCTGAGCACACAGGCACCCGCTTGCAGCTCATTTTGGGGAGCAAGTTGATTGTTTCCAAAATAAACTGGGTTTCCATTGTCTAATGGCCCTGTCCCAAACCTCCCAGAACTAGCCAGTCACCGCTGGGTGGGCTCCTCCGCCTACGTCACCTCTTAGGGTTTAAAGGTTTTCTCTCTGCTTTTGTTTGGACCTGCTTTTGTTCTTACTTTGGGAATTTAGAAACTTTTGATTATATTCTTCTTTTTTTTTTTTTGGAAGACAAGGTCTTGCTCTGTTGCCCAGACCAGAGTGCCGTGGCACAATCATAGCTCACCACAGCCTTGACCTCCCAGATTCAAGCAAGCCTCCCACCCCAGCCTCCCAAGTAGCTGGGCTACAGGTGTGCATCACCAGGCTCAGCTAATTTTTGTTGTTTGTTTGTAGAGATGGGGTCTCACTATGTTGGTCAGGCTGGTCTCGAACTCCTGGGGTCAACCAATCCTCTCACCTCGGCCTCGTAAAGTGCTGGGATTACAGGTGTGAGCCACTGCGCCTTGTGTTGTTTTGTTAATAGTGCTGCGTGATCTGTCTCCTGCCACACGAGTCTGAGCTTAGTGGCTCAGAGGTGGTGTCTGCTTCTGTTCTGTTCCCTCTGCCCAAGGGCTGAGTGCTCCGAACACACAGGAGTCACCTCTGCCTGCAGCCCTCGGGTAGCCCGTCCTCCCTTCCCCGGCTTCCCCCGCCCACTCAAACATGGACAAGGGTCAGATATGGGGATGCAGGCTGTGTGCGGTGTCTCATGCCTGTAACCCCAGCACTTTGGGAGGCTGAGGCAGGTGGATCACTTGAGGTTAGGAGTTCAAGACCAGCCTGGCCAACATGGCGAAACTATGTCTCTACTAAAAATACAAAAATTAGCCAGGCATGGTGGCACATGCTTATAGTCCCAGCTACTTGGGAGTCTGAAGCAGGATCATTACTTGAACCTGGGAGATGAAGGTTGCAGCGAGCTGAGACTGACTACACTCCAGCTTGGGGGACACAGCAAGACTCTGACTCAAAAAAACAAAAAAAAGAAACTGCAATGTGCTGATAATTAACTTTTGCAAAACAGGAAAAAGTGTTATTTTACTGTCTGGAAAAAATAAATATTTTCAACATTTTAAACTACCCTTCACCCCTCACCTCCAAAAAAGGTGTATGGCATATTTAGGGAGCGACAGGAATTTGAGGGGACTGGATAGCATAGACTGTCTGTACCGATGGCAGACCGGGCAGGGGTGGTCAGAGGAGAGATATGGTCAGGTCCCGAAGGTCTTATATGCCATGCTAAGGAAGGAGGGCTCCACCCCGACAGCCTTGGGGGTACAGGAATAGCACCTACACAGAGCAGCCTTTTATTTTATTTTTTAATTTTATTATTATTATATTTTGAGACAGGGTGCCACACAGGCTGGAGTGCAGTAGAGCGATCATGGCTCACTGCAGCCTGGACCTCCTGGGCTCAAGCGATGCTCCTACCTTATCCTCCTTAGTAGCTGGAACCACAGGTTCATGCCACCACGCCCACCTTTTTTTTTTTTTTTGAGATGGAATATCACTCTTTCGCCCAGGCTGGAGTGCAATGGCGTGATCTCAGCTCACTGCAGCCTCCACCTCCAGGGTTCAAGTGATTCTCCTGCCTCACCTCCCAAGTAGCTGGGACTACAGATGCATACCACTATGCCCAGCTAATTGTTGCATTTTCAGTAGAGGCAGGGTTTCACCATGTTGGCCAGGCTGGTCTCGAACTCCTGACCACAGGTGATCTGCCTCCTCGGCCTCCCAAAGTGCTGGGATTACAGGTGTGAGCCACTGCACCTGGCCCATAGTGACCTTTTAGAAGGGTCCCTGGGACAAACACTAGCAGAGAGTGGAAGGGATCGGGGTCAGAAAATCAAAAGGGAAATGTCAATAGGATCCCAGTAAGGTGTGAAAAGAAGAGATCCAAGGGCCGGGGGAAGAAGAGCCAGCTGGACTTGGCACCTGGGGAGTAGGAATGGGCAGAGAATGGGGCTACAGGAGGGTCCTAAGGAATCTTGCCTGGCCCACCAGGAAGAACAATGCTACTCACTGCTGCTGGGGAACAGGAGAGGACAGGAGCAGACTTAGGAGCGTTGACTTTGCCACTACTTCCAGAGCTCAGTTCAAACTCTCAGCCAAGCACAGTGGCTCACACCTGTAATCCCAGCACTTTGGGAGGCCGTGGCAGGTGGATCACTTGAAATTAGTAAGACCAGCCTGGCCAACATGGTGCAACCCCGTCTCTACTAAATTAATAACTAGGTATGGTGGCTCACGCCTGTAATCCCAACTACTTGGGTGGCTGAGGCAGGAGAATTGCTTGAACCCAAGAAGCAGAGGCTGCAGTGAGCCGAGATCACACCACTGCACTCCAGCCTGGGCAGCAGAGCAAGACTTCGTCTTAAAAAAAAAAAAAGAACTCAATTCAAACTCTTTTTTTTTTTTTTGAGACAGACTCTTGATCTGTCACCCAGGCTGGAGTGTAGTGGCATAATATTGGCTCACTACAACCTCTGCCTCCAGGTTCAAGCAATTCTCCTGCCTCAGCCTCCCAAGCGGCTGGGATTACAGGTGCATGCCACCATGCCCTGCTAATTTTTTGTGTTTTTAGTAGGGACAGAATTTCACCATGTTTGCCAGGCTGGTCTGGAACTCCTGACCTCGTGATCTGCCCGCCTCGGCCTCCCAAAGTACTGGGATTACAGGCATAAACCAGTGCACCCAGCCCTTTTTTTTTTTGAGACGAAGTCTTGCTCTGTCACCCTGGCTAGGGTGCAGTAGTGTAATCTCGGCTCACTGCAAACTCCTCCTCCTGGGTTCAAGCAATTCTCCTGCCTCTTAAGTAGCTGGGATTACAGATGTGTGCCACCATGCCCAGCTAATTTTTGTATTTTTAGTAGAGACAGGGTTTCATCATGTTGGTCAGGCTGCTCTCAAACTCCTGATCTCATGATCCGCCTGCCTTGGCCTCCCAAAGTGCTGGGATTACAGGCATGAGCCGCTGCACCCGGCCTGATTCAAACTCTTGAACTTCTCACAGCATGGCTCCAACCTCCACTTGCAGCCTCACCCCCACAGCTGTCCTCAAACCAGACACCCCCAGCCACTCCCTTGAACACCTTTTTGACCACTATTTTTTCATGTTGTAAAAGTAACATATTTATTGTGTGAAATTTGGAAAATACGGGAGAGCATAAACAAAAGAAAAATCACACATAAAGTCATCACTTTAGAGATAAGCATGGTAAACATTTGCAATGGGTTCTTTTCTTCCCTATAAGTGCTATATGTTTGGGGATTTTTATTACAAAACTGGAATCATATGTATTTACAGAGGAGTAGCTTGCTTAACATTATATTGCTGGCATTTTCCAAAATCATTACATAATTTTCAAAAACATGATTTTTAATGACTATAAGTTTAATAAGCCATTTACAATTATTTTCGTAACTGATATATTTAATCTTATACCATACTTTATATTTTCTTTTCTTTTTTTTCCAAGATGCAGTCTTGCTCTTTTGCCCAGGCTGGAGTGCAGTGACATGATCTCGGCTCACTGCAACCTCTGCTTCCAGGGTTCAAGCAATTCTCCTGCCTCAGTTTCTCGAGTAACTGGGATTAAAGGTATGTGCCGCCATGCCAGGCTAATTTTTTTGTTTTTAGAAGAGACAGGATTTCACCATGTTGACCAAGCTGGTCTCGAACTCCTGACCCCATGATCCGCCCACCTTGGCTTCCCAAAGTGCTGGGATTACAGGCATGAGCTACATACCACCACGCCTGGCTAATCTTTTACGATTTTGTAGAGACAGGGTTTCACTATGTTACTCAGGCTGGTCCTGAACTCCTAGCCTCAAGCAATCCTCCCTCCTTGGCCTCCCAAAGTGCTGGGATTACAGGCATGAGCCACAGTGCTGGATCTGCTCTACTTTTTTTTTTTTTTTTTTTTTTAAATCATGCATTTCCACCTGCTATCCCCTCTGCTGGGAATGCCTTTCCCTTTTCCCAGCTTGGTAAAATCTTTCCCAGCCTTAAATCTCTGAGGGAAGGCTGGGTACGGTGGCTCACACCTATAATCCCAGCACTTGGGGAGACTTAGGTGGGAGGATCACTTGAGCCCAAGAGTTCAAGACCAGCCTGGGCAACATAGCAAGACCCTGTCTCTACAAACTAAAATTTTTTAAAAACTTAGCTCGGTATGGTGGCACACACCTGTGATCCCAGTTACTCGGGAGGCCCAGGAGGTTGAGGCTGCAGTGAGCTATGATTGCACCACTGCACTCCAGCCTGGGTGACAGAATGAGACTCATCTCAAAAAAAAAAATCTCTGAGGCGTCATCTCATTCATTCATTCATTCATTCAAATGCATATTCATGGAGGATCTGCAACATACCAGGCACGGCAGCTATCAGAAATAAAGCAGTGGTTGGATGCAGCGGTTCATGCCTATAATCCCAGCATTTTGGGAGACTGAGATGGGTGGATCTCTTGTGCCCAGGAGTTTGAGACCAGACAGGGCAATATGGTGAAACCCCATCTCTACAAGAAAACACAAAAATTAGCCAGGTGTGGTGGTGCTCATCTGTAGAAAAAAAATAAAAATAATTTTTTTGAAAATGAATCAAACAGTAAATATGACAAAGACCATGACACACTCTCAGGTGAAGCCTTCCAACCTTTCCGCAGGGCAATGCAAGTCCTTCTGCTCAGCCACGGGAATCCCTTCCTCAAAGTCTCCCTTACCTCGGTACACATGCCTGTACGAACACACATGCACACACACACGTACACGCACGGGCATGCACATGCACAAACATACATGCACACACACACACATGCGCACACACGCATGGCTTGGAAGGCTTCCCCCGAGAGTTATGAACACATGGTTTTCCTCGGAGCATTCACGACACTGTTTGTGCCTCTCTTTAATTTTTTATTTTCATTTTTATATTTTGAGACAGTCTCACTTTGTCACCCAGGCTGGAGTGCAGTGGCATGATCTTGGCTCACGGCAACCTCTGCCTCCCAGGTTCAAGCGATTCTCCTGCCTCAGCGTCCTAAGTAGCTGGGATTGCAGGCAGTGCACCACCACACCTGGCTAATTTTTGTATTTTTGGTAGAGACAGGGTTTCACCATGTTGGTCAAGCTGGTCTCGAACTTCTGACCTCGTGATCAGCCTGCCTTGGCTTCCCAAAGCACTGGGTTTACAGGCGTGAGCCACCGCGCCCAGCCTGTGTCTCTCTTTTAACACTTATATTTTGATATTTTCTGGACTGTGAAAACACTGTTGGGTGCCTTCCCGACCCCTGTCTCTTTTTTTCAGGATTCTCCCAGGACCCGGCTGAAACCAGTCCTGGCTCAGAAAACAACCACATCCGTCAAAGGAAAGGAAGGTAGAGCTGAGGACAGTGGCATTCGGTGACAGTATTTTTGAAACCTGATATGGGGGCCCTTATTTTGACAATTCTAAGACAACAGTGTCTCTAAGGGATTTTTGGATGTGGGCTTTGTCATTCTGCAGCTGCAGTGAGTCCAAACAGCAATAGGAAAAGGCCACCAGGGAAGGCACCTGTAATCAGCTACTCGGGAGGCTGAGGCAGGAGAATCGCTTGAACCCGGGAGGTGGCGGTTGCAGTGAGCCAAGATCACGTCACTGCACTACAGTCTGGGAGACAGAGCAAGTCTGTCTCAGAAAAGAAACGAAAAGGCCACCAGATGCAGTTCGGTGGGTGCCCAGCCTGGCTGGTAGAAGGCCAGTTCCATTCCAGCTCACCCCTTCCCACCCACCAAGGAAGCCCCTTTGCCACCCCTTCCCTCCCTGTCCTCTCCCACTGCACGAGCCCATCGCCCACCTGACCCTTTCCCCAATCTCCTGTCCAGCCACAGAGCAGGACTGTCACGCTCGCATGCTTCCCCTGTCTTTTTTTGCAGGTCAACCTGTCTGCTCTCAGCCACCGCACCCTCTGACTCAACGACTTCCTCTTTGCAAATTTCCTCTTTGCCCTCGGGAAATACCAACTGCCCTAGCCCCTGTGTGCTCCTGGACTGTAGCCTGGGCTGGTCTCAGAGGCAGCACCGTTGGGTCGTCTCCTCTCCACCCAGGCCCCACAGGGGAAGTCCCTGGCTCCAGGCCGGTTTCCTCCCCTCCCTTCACTCACTCTCACTGGTTCCTCTTGGAGAAGGGAAGGGGCTCAGCCCCTGGAATGGAAGAGGAGACACAGACAAACTAAAGCTGGAACCGTGCAGGGGGGAAGCTGCAAGACCAGTCTCTGCTACCAGGGCGGACCCCTCTGTTTACACGTGGACCCTATGCCTATTTTCGTGCGCGTGCACGTGTGTGCAGTAAAGGAGACCTGGAGGAAGGGATTACCGTGGCTGAGTTAAAGAACTCAGATTTGGGTCACACATATGATCTTTCTATGAAGCCTGGCTTTCTTTTTCTTTTCTTTTTTCAGACAGGGTCTTGCTCTGTTGCCCAGGCTGGAGTGCAGTGCTGCAATCACAGCTCACTGCAGACTCTAACTCCTAGACTCAAGCGATCCTCCTGCCTCAACCTTCCAAAGTGCTGGGATTAAAGGCACCAGCCCCTGCGCCCACCCTGGCATTCTGTATCGGGATACAGACAGAGTTAGATTTTCTGCTAAGTCCACCCCATCAGAGCAAAGATGGCACGCGTGTTCTCAGCAGTCCCTGCGTTCCCCCGTGCTCAGGTTGACTCTCCAGTCTCTGCACCACTTCCCACCCCCACACCATCTGTACTCACCACTACCCCTCCCAAACATCGCCAAATCCTCAGCTCTTGCACACAAACCACACCCATGAGTGGACGCACGCAGGCACTGGGGCTTCTGAGAACTACACCCAGCCAGAAACTCCGAGGAGAAACCACTAGGCCTCCAGCTGCGTCCATCCATGGGTGGGAGAGTGTGATGGCATGGGCCAGGGCCAGCCTAGAGTCCAGGTGCACTGGGAAAGATGAGAGGCCTGCCTGAGACCACAGGCCAGTGGCCCCACCCAGCCATGCTCCAGGCCACCCCTGGGGCCCAGAGCTAAAGGCAGTTTTGGGCTGCCAGGTTTCCATAACCCTTGCAGATAGGGGGCAAGGGTGCTTTACAAAGTTAATCCCAGGAGGGAGTTTGCCGAGTTCTCTTGTCCTTCTTCTCCCCAGACTCTGGTCAACCTGCGGGGTGGGGAAGGGAAGATCTTTGAAGAAATCACAGATCAGGTAAGTTTGGTGGATGGAGACTCAGCAGCCAATTCCAAGAACAAAAAAGATCGGAAACGATGATGGGGAGAAGTAGGGGTGGATGAGGAGGATTTAGTCATTCATTCCACATACGTGAGGGTATGCCGGCCCTGCCCCGCCCAGGTGCTGGTTGTGGGCACTGGGTGAGGACGCCGGCAGGAAATCCTGGGCTGAAAAGCCTGATGAGAATTTGGAGTGAAGACGAGGGTGAGGAGGCCCGGCTCTCAGCACTTTGGGAGGCCAAGGCGGGTGGATCATCTGAGGTCAGGAGTTCGAGACCAGCCTGTCTAACATGGTGAAACCCCCCATCTCTACCAAAAATACAAAAAAGTAGCCGGGTGTGGTGGTGGGAACCTGTAATCCCAGCTACTCTGGAGGCTGAGGCAAGAGAATCGCTTGAACCTGGGAGGCGGAGGTTGCAGTGAGCTGAGGTCACGCCACTGCACTCAAGCCTGAGCAACAAGAGTGAAACTCCATCTCAAAAAAAAAAAAGATTTGGGTGAGGATGGGGTGCTGGGTGGAAACGTGGGGGTGAGGTGGCAGAGTGATGGTGAGAGGGAAGGTGCTGGAGGCTGGCTGGGATTCCGGCCTCCAGCCTCACTATTCGCCAGCACTAAGGGGCAGCCCCGTCTCGAGCTTCTGGCTCATCAGGAGCTGTGGTGTCCACAGCCCCATCCTCACCGCCCACCAGCGGCTCCTCTTCCCCCTTGAGGCTGGGGCCTGACCCAGACTTCAGCTCCTCCATTGCCAGGGAGCCCTGGCGAGACTTCCGTCTGCCAAAGAAAGTGGTGAGCGTCGGCCGCTGGCCAGATCCCCCCCCATCGGGGACCCCAGAGCCCTTGTTGCCCCCGGACCCTCCAGTGGTCACTGTCATGGCCCCCTCCTCAGGGACCTGGGCTGGCCCAACCCAGGCGTCCACCACCCCATTGCGCTTGCCACCTCCGCTCAGCACCAGGGCCCCTGTCCGCCGCTTCTGCCGCCGGCGCCACAGCAGGAGGAGAGCCACAAGGACCACGACCACCAGCAGCGCCACGAGCACTGCCACCAGCAGCATGCCTCTCGAGTCCTCATCCGGGTGCAGGAAGGACCCAGTGCTTGCGTTGGGGGTCGTTGGAGTCATCATCGTGGATAGCTTTACACTAGAGACCTGGGGTTCACTGGCCCTTCTGGAGGGCTCCAGGGAGCCAGCTGCCGTGGTAACAGGGGGTCGAGTGGTCCCAGTGGAAGCCTCTAGAGAGCCAGCTGCCATGGTAACAGGGGGTGGAGTGGTCCCAGCGGAGGTCTCCAGAGAGCTAGCTGCCGTGGTGACAAGAGATCCAGAGGTGTCACTGGAGCTCTCCAGAGATCCAGTTAGCTTGGTAACAAGGGATCCAGTGGCCCCATTGGAGATCTCCAGAGAGCCAGTTGTCATGGTAAGAGGGGGTCCCCTGGTCCCACTGGCGGTTTCCAGAAAGTTTGTTGTCACGGTTTCATCCATCACGGTGTGGGATCCTAGAAAGCTTGCTGTTGTGGGAGCAGGAGGGTGACTGCTTGCATTGGTGGTTTCCACGGGCGCTGATGAATTATTGAAGGAAACATTCTCCAAGGTCATTGGCTCAGGTACAGTGAAACCAGTGCTGGCACCAATGGAAGTCCCAACAGGGGATCCCTCGTTGACAGATGTTGAGGGAGGTGGGGCTGAGGTCTGGTCCCCGGTGCTGTCGCCTTTAAGGTCACTTATCGAAGTGATGTTGATGGTTGAGTTGAGGCTCAGGCCCTCAATAGTAGGGACCAAAGAAGCAGAAGACCCTCCAGGGATGGGTGTCTGCACAGCTGTCGTGTTCCCCAGAACCTCTGGGCTCACCACCAGCACCCCGAGGAGGAGGAGGAGAAGAAGCGCGGCCATATCCAGGCAAACAGGCATGAGCAGGAACTGGACCTGTGGGTAGGCAGCTGGAGAAGCAGAAGACACGGGAGTTGCCGGAGGACCTCTCCAGACCTCCCCTCTGCCCACGTCCCCTCCAACGGCCAGGCCCAACCTGCGGTTTAACGGCTTTTTCCATTCTGGCTTTTACTGTTATCAGTAATGACAGAGGAACAGATGCGGGCAGTTCCCTCAGCAGCCCCATCCCGAGGCTTCCTCCAGCCTCAGCAGCTCATACTCCAGCAGTGACCACCCCCTCCTGGCTTTGCCTGACCCCGAGCAACCCAATGGCTCCCGATCTCGATCTCTTCCCATTATCACCATCATCACCTGTCCGAGTCTTTTCAAGCCTCAGGCACATTCCCAGGCCCGCTGAGGCCCCTGCCCCACCAAGTCTCACCCTCTTACCGGCTCCACTGATAAGGATGCAGTGCTGGGGCCAGGTCACTCCACCACCTCCCAAGGCTGGGGCAAGACTGGGGCGGACAGGGCCCCAAGGGGAAAGGAAGTGGGCCCTGGCTCCACCCACCCACCCCTCCATCCTGCCCCACCCGCCCTGCTCCCACAGCTGCTGGGCGAAAACAGCATTCTTCAGGGGCCCGCGTGGTGCCTGGGGGGCCTGGGGGTCACCTGAGGCAGGCAGGGAAGTGCGGGATCTGGAATCGGGACTCCCGGCTCTTGGCTGAGGAATGGGATGGAAGGGGCGATGCTAGGGAGGACGGGGCTCAGAGGCGGGGTGGCGGGAATGTGTGCCTGAGAACTCGAGGGTGCAGAGGAGGAGGTGGGAGGGCAGGGTGGTTTCCTTTGCATTTGTGGTCCCCAAGCTGTTAGGCCAGGAACTGAGTGGTGCCATTTCCTGCCCTCAGAACTCCCAGGAAGTAGCAGGGCAAGAGAAATCCCCCAGTCTGGCTAGGGGCCATGAAAACCTTTGCATGTTGGTGAGGTCCTGACTCTGCCACGGGGAGCTGGAGGTCAACACAGTGGCCCCCACTGGGGCAGGCTTGGCTAAACCAAGGTGGTTCCTACACACTGCATATGCTAGGATCTTATTTCTGCAGACTAGTAAAGATGTGGGAATCCATATGGAAAACCACCTGGAAGGATATCCACTAAGGGATTAACCTAATTGTCTTTGGATTGGTGAGAGTAGGAGGTGGGGATATTTTCTTCTTTGAATGGTTTCCATTTCCTGACTTTCCTCTAATGAGCAAGCTTCGACTCTTGGTTTGTGTGTTTTTGGTTTCCGTTCTTTAAAAACAAAATTCAGTGCTGGGCGAGGTGCTGCATGCCCGTAGTCCTAGCCGAGAATGGGAGGATCCTTTGAGCCCAGGAGTTTGAGACCAGCCTGGGCAACAAAGCAAAACTCCTGTCACTAAAAAAAAATAAATAATTTTTTTTTTAATCAAAACTGATTTGTAGGGGGCAGAGAGGAAAATAAAAAAAAAAGAAAGAAAAAGAAAAAAACTGATTTGTATATTGTAAGAGCAATGTGTGCACAACAGAAGATTCTAACAGGCCCATGGGACTGTGTCCTATCTATAAGCTGATGAGTTTGTCTGACCTAAACACATGAGACTCCTGGGTGAAAGCTGCAGGAATTCATTGCTCACGGCAAGCAACAGCAGCGTGATGTTTGGGTCAGTTCCCTTTACCCCAAGTCCCGCGGGGGCAGCATGGAAGGGCCCAGACTGATATCACAGCTGCAGAGCACTGAGCGTGGGAGATTCCCCTCCTCTAGGGCCCCTGGTGAGCCCAGTGTCCCTCAGGGGACCTTGCTGCAAGTGCAGCACTGGGAAATGGCTTGAGTATCAAATGCTCAGAGACCGGGTGCGGTGGCTCACGCCTGTAAGGCCAACAATTTGGGAGGCTGAGGCAGGCGGATTACCTGAGATCAGGAGGTTCTAGACCAGCCTGGCCAACATGGTGAAACCCCATCTCTACTAAAAATACAAAAATTAGCTGGGCATGGTGGCGGGCATCTGTAGTCCCAGCTACTCAGGAGACTGAGGCACAAAAATCACTTGAACCTGGGAGGTGGATGTTGCAGTGAGCTCAGATGGTGCCACTGCACTCCAGTCTGGGTGACAGAGTGAGACTCCATCTCAAAAAAACTTTTTAAAGTGCTCAGGACCTGGCATTCTTTTTTTTTTTTTTTTTTTTTTTTAAGTAAATAGAGACAGGGGTTCATCATGTTGGTCAGGCTAGTCTCAAACTCCTGACCTCGTGACCCTCCAGCCTCGGCCTCCCAAAGTGCTGAGATTACAGGTGTGAACCACTGCACCTGGCCAACCTGGCATTCTTGATACACCCTATACAACAGACAGAAAGGCTCCATACCCACCACCTCCAGATAAATATTCCTGACAATGCCTGTGTCTACACAAGCAAGTATTCATCGATTTTAGTGTTTTGCACTTTTCCTTTGTTACTGAACAATGCTTGGGAACACACACACACACACACACACACATATATAACAGTTGCATAATATACCAAGTAATACACTATAATTTTTTTTTTCTAGACGGTGTCTCTCTCTGTCGCCCAGGCTAAAGTCAGTGGTGCAATCTCGGCTCACTGCAACCTCCATCTCATGGGTTCAAGCGATTCTCCTGCCTCAGCCTCCCAAGTAGCTGAGATTACAGGTGTGCGCCACCATGCCCAGCTAATTTTTTGTATTTTTAGTAGAGACGGGATTTCACCATGTTAGCCAGGATAGTCTCAATCTCCTGGCCTCGTGATCCGCCCCCGTCGGCCCCTGAAAGTGCTTGCAGGTGTGAACCCCCGTGCCCGGCCAGAAAGACACTATAATTTAAGTATTCCCTAGTGATGGGCATCAGATCATTTTCCAACATTTCATTGTTACTAACAGTGCTGTAGTAAATATCCTAGTTTATTTTACTATAATTATTATGCATTTCTGTTTTAACAAGACAGAAAAAAGAAGAAAAGAAAATGGTAGAGTGAAAGGGAAGGAGAGAAGGAAGGAAGGGGAAAGAAAGGAAACCAGACACATGCAGTGGTTCACGCCTGTAATCCCAGTGCTTTGAGTCTGGGACTGTACCCTACCTCCTGCCTCCAGAGGTGGGACGATCACTTGAGGCCAGGAGTTCAAGGCTTGCCTGGCCACACAGTGAGACCCTCGTCTCTACCAAAAAAGAAAAAGAAACCATTCCACTGTCAGACAAATAGGAAGTTGTTTCAATCTTCTGCTATTGCAAATAGAAGAACAAAAATAATTGGCTGCAAAGTAATTGGAAATTACATCTGTTTTCTTCTTTTGTTGTTGTTGTTGTTGCTGTTTTTGAGACAGTTGCCCAGGCTGGAGTGCAGTGGTATGATCTCAGTTTACTGCAACCTTGGCCTCCTGGGTTCAAGTGATTCTCCTGCCTCAACCTTCCAAGTAGCTACCACACCCAGCTAATATTTTGCTATATTTCCCAGCTGTTCTTGAACTCCTGGGCTCAAGCAATCCACCCACCTTGGCCTCCCAAAGTGCTGAGATTACAGGCGTGAGCCACCGTACCTAGCCTACATTTTTTTCATTCTAAAAAATAGACAGAAATGGGCCAGGCGTGCTGGCTCATGCCTGTAATCCCAGCTACTTGGGAGGCTGAGGCAGGAAAATTTCTTGAACCCAGGAGGCAGAGGTTGCAGTGAGCCAAGATCACACCACTGCACTTCAGCCTGGGTGACAAGAGTGAAACTCCATCCAAAAAAAAAAGCAACACTTAGAAGACTTTGATTGCAGCAGTCATGGACTAATTCTCGCCATCTTCCAGGTACAGCACCAAAGGATCTCTGTGTTCAACCCCAGTGGCTCCCCAGAGCAAGGCTATTTGACCAGTAAGGAAGCCAAGGTGTAGAGAGGCTAAGCCACCTGCCCAAGGCATTTTGAAGGGGCCAGCCTCAGGACCAAGCACTTTCCATTCACAGAGCATCTATTCTGCTGGACAGCGCTGTGAAACACGTATCACTATCCTTATTTTGCAGGTGAAGAAACTGAGAACCAAATCTGAAAAATAAAACGATTGAGAGATTTGGCCAGACTCATACAACCAGTAAGTGCTAGAGATGAGATGCAAAGCCAAGTCTGTCTAAGGGCCAAAGGCCAAGGCTAAAGACCTCTTAGGTTGGCCAGACACAGTGGCTCACGCCTGTAATCCCAGCACTTTGGGAGGCTGAGACAGGCGGATCATTTGAGGTCAGATGTTCGAGACCAGCCTGGCCAACATGGTAAAACCCTGTCTCTACTAAAAATTCAAAACTTAGCTGGGCATGGTGGCACACAACTGTAATCCCAGCTACTCAGGAGGCTGAACCACGAGAATTGTTTGTACCTGGGAGGTGGAGGCTGCAGTGAGCCAAGATCCTGCCACTGTACTCCATCCTGGACAACAGAGCAAGACCCTGTCCCAAAAATAAATAGATAGACAGATAGATAGATAGATAGCTATGCTGGGTGTGGCGACTCACATCTATAATCCTAGCATTTTGAGAGGCCAAGGCAGGTAGATTGCTTGAGCTCAGGAGTTTGAAACCAGCTTGAGCAACATAGCAAAATTCTGTCTCTATTTTTAATTTATTTTTAGTTATTTATTTATTTTTTTTTTAAGATGGGGTTTCACCATGACAGCCAGGCTGGTCTTGAACTCCTAACCTCAGGTGATCCACCCACCTTGGCCTCCCAAAGTGCTAGGATTACAGGCGTGAGCACTGCGCCTGGCCTCTATTTTTTAAAAATTAAAATTAAAAAATTAAAATAAAAAGCTAAAGGGAATAGGGACTCCTATCCTCTTATACACCATATCCAATCTATCTGCAAATTCTGCTATTTCTACCTTTAAAATGGACTCAGCCATCTGACATCCAGATCTTGGCTTCTAAATACCACTCAGTCAGGCGCGGTGGCTCACAACTGTAATCCTGAAACTTTGGGAGGCTGAGGCAGGTGGATTACTTGAGATGAGGAATTTGAGACCAGTCTGACCAACATAGTGAAACCCCGTCTCTACTTTAAAAAAACAAAAATTAGCCTAGTGTGGTGGCAGGCACCTGTAATCCCAGCTACTTGAGAGGCTGAGGTAGAAGAATCCCTTGAATTCAGGAGGTAGAGGCTGCAGTGAGTCGAGATCACACCATTGCACTCCAGCATGGGCAACAGAGCAAGATTCTGTCTCGATAAATAATAAATAAATAAATACATAAATAAGTATCACTCCACTTGAAGGAACAAGAGTTCCTTGGGAAGTGGCTGATTCCACGGCTGGGCCAGGGAAAGTAAGAGATGAGCCTGGAAATTCTTTTTTTTTTTTTTTTTGAGAGGGGGGTCTCACTCTGTCTCCCAGGCTGGAGTGCAGTGGCACAATCTCGGCTCACTGCAACCTCCTCCGCCAGGGTTCCAGCAATTCTCCTGCCTCAGTCTCCTGAGTAGCTGGGATTACAGGCATGTACTCCCATGCCTGGTTAACTTTGTGTATTTTTAATTGAGACAGGGTTTCACCACGTTGGCCAGACTGGCCTCGAACTCCTGAGCTCAAGTGATCCATCCTCCTCGGCCTCCCAAAGTGCTGGGATTACAGGTGTGAGCCATCGTGCCTGGCCTAATTTTAAAATTTTTTATACAGATGAGGTCTTGCTTTGTTGCCCAGGCTGATTTCAAACTCCTAGGCTCAAGTGAACCTCCCACTAGGCTCAGGTGAACCTCTCACCTCGGCCTCCCAAAGTGCTGAGATTACAGGTGTGAACCATCGAGCTCAGCTGGCCACCCTATTTAAATCGTACCACCTCCTTCTGGACTGTAATCCCTCTCCTTGCTTTCTCTCCATGGCACTTCTCATCTTCTAACTCACCATTGTAATGGACCTTCTTATTTTGCTTCTGTCGCTGTCCCCACGCTGGAATGCCAGCCCCATTGCCTCATGGCTATGCGTGTGTGCTTGCACAGGGCTCCAGCACCCAGGAACTGCTTGGTACACAGTAGGCACTGGATGATGTTTACCGACTGCAAATTTCTCTGGTTGAGAGAAGGAAGAGGGTGTCAGGCTGCAGAACTGTGGACAAAGGCAAGGAGACCAAAGGGTGGAGAGCAGGGAGGGGTGTGGTGAGGCCAGGGACAGGGAGGCTGGGTGTGCCTGGAGCTGATGTGAAGGCCCTGCCTACCCAGCCTTGAGGTCATCAGCGGTCACCAGAGGTTTGCCTGCTTCTCCTAAGATAATAGTTCTGCCCACCCAGGCCCTAGTTCCTCCTACAGGTCTCTTTTTTTTTTTTTTTTTTTTTTTTTTCAGGTGGAATCTCTGTTGCCCAGGCTGGAGTGTCATGTGTCGATCTTGGCTCACTGCAACCTCCACCTCTGGGGTTCTCAAGCGATTCTCCTGACTCAGCCTCCTGAGTAGCTGGGATTACAGGTACCCACCACCGATTCTCCTGCTTCAGCCTCCTGAGTAGCTGGGATTACAGGTACCCACCACCATGCCCAGCTAATTTCTATATTTTTAGTAGAGATGGGGTTTCTCCATGTTGGTCAGGCTGGTCTTGAACTCCTGACCTCAGGTGATCCACTCACCCCAGCCTCCCAAAGTGCTGGGATTATAGGCGTGAGCCACGGTGCCCAGCTCCCTGCAGGTCTTTGAGGGGCTGTTCCTACTCCAAGGTAGACAGGGGCCAGCAGAAGCCCAGGGGCAAGGAGGCCACAGAGGCAGGATGGGGGGGTGCAGGGATACCTGAGTTTGACTCCCGCCTGCGTCGCCTGCCATCTAGATGGCTCTGGGTCAGGCATTTAATCTCTCTGTTTTAGTTTTTCATTTGTGAAATAGGAATAATAATAGTATTCTTCAAAGTTCCTGAGAGGGTTAAGTTAGACAGTATGAGGGGCCCACAGGCAAAGCCTGAGAAGGACTACTGAGAGGCCCCAGTGTGGTGGCTCAGACCTGTAATCTATAAAAAAAATTAAAAATTAGCCAGGCTGTAACCCCAGCATTTTGGGAGGCCAAGGTAGGAGGATCATCTGAGGTCAGGAGTTCGAGACCAGCCTGGCCAGCATGGTGAAACCCCATCTCTACTAATTAGAAAAAAAAAAAAAACTAGCTGGGCGTGGTGGCTCTCGCCTGTAGTCCCAGCTACTCCGGAGACTGAGGTAGGAGAATCGCGTGAACCTGGGAGGTGGAGGTTGCTGTGAGCCAAGATCAAGCCACTGCCCAGCCTAGGCAACAGAGTGAGACTCTGTCTCAAAAAAAAAAAAATTAGCCAGGCGTGGTGGCACATGCCTGTGGTCCCAACTAACTCAGGAGGCAGAGGGAGGAGGATTGCTTGAGCCTGGAGTTCAAGGCTACAGCAAGCCGTGATTGTGCCACTGCCCCATCTGAGCAACAGACACAATCACAAGCCTGGGCGACAGATCGAGACCCTGTCCCAGAAAACCAATTAATAAATTAAATCCCCAAATCACCTCTGCACAAATCAGAATGGAGCTCAGCTGTTTCCCCTACTGCAAGTAGTTACTGAATAAATCTGTTTTCACCACAGTAACTAATGTCTGGCTGTGTTTTTCTTTGACACATAATTACCCCTTCTCATCCTCCAGGGCCACAGAACTGGGGCTTGCTTGGGGCCAGGGACCCCTTTCTTCCCATCCACAGTGCTGTCAACGAAAAGGACTGACAAGTCACACTACCTTCTTCTGGGTAATTTCCATCTGGTCAGAAAAGAGAAGTTTACATACTTATTTATTCATTGAGAAGCACCAGGCCAGGCACGGTGGCCCACGCCTGTAATCCTAGCACCTTGTGAGGCTAGGAGGCAGAGGCCGCAGTGAGCCGAGATCAAGACACTGCATTCCAGCCTGGGTGACAGAGCAAGACCTTGTCTCCAAAAACAAAAAAAGGAAAAGTGCTGTTTCCTTAGCTAATGCATATGATAAGCACAGAAGTGTTTGTCATGAACAATAAGAACTCTTCCCTCTCCATTTTTTCTACTCTGAATTCTACCAGTGGGTCCACATTCCTAAAGAGTGTGCTAATTCTGTTATTCCTTTTTTTTTCTCTATTACTACATGGAGATGCTATAATACTATTTCTTCATGTATCCATTTTGCCTGGCATAATCATAGGTGAGTGTTTGACGCACTGGCCCTGCTCTAGCCATCCCACCTTGCAGGTCAGTTAAATTCCTCTCTTCAGCTTCTTTGTAACAAACTAAAGTTGCTTTTGTAACTTTATTTATATGTATGTTTGGTTTTTGTTTGCTTGGGTTTTATTGTTTGTTTTTGAAACAGGGTCTCACTCTTTTGCCCAGGCTAGAGTGCTAGAGTGCAGTGGCCTGATCTCAGCTGGCTTCTGGGCTCAAGTGATCCTCCCGCCTCAGCCTCTTGAGTAGTTGGGACTACAGGTGTGCACCACCATACCCAGCTAATTTTTTAATTTTTTTGTAGAGACAGGGATCTCATTATGTTGCCTAGGCTGGTCTTGAACTGGGCTCAAGCAATCCTCCTTGCCTCAGCCTCCAAAAATACTGGGATTACAAGGCATGAGCCACAGCTTCTGGCCTAAATTATTATCACTTGGTGACGAGAAGATAGTGGCTTTCCTTTATCTCTCTTCTGCTCATTTCTGTTACCTGTATATTTGCTTTTATGTGGTTAAATATAGATAACATTGGCATTCTCTTGTTCACATTGCTTAGAGCTGCATTGCTTAATATAGAAGCCATTGGCCACAGGAGCCTACTTTAACTTAAATTTAAAATTAATGAGATTTAAAACGTAGTTCCCCAGTTGCATCTATCTAGTCACATTTCAAGCGCTCAGAAACCACATGTGGCTAGCAGCTATGAAATCAAATAACACAGATAAAGGATATTTCTTTCATTTCAGATAATCAAGATTATCACTGTCTGGTCTAGAGTTTGAGTCTAAAATGGAAAACTATTAATTTTCTTTCTTTCTAAAATTATGGGGCTGGATGTGGTAGCTCATGTCTGTAATCCCAGCACTTTGAGAGGCCGAGGTAGGAGGATCACTTGAGGTCAGGAGTTCAAGACCAGCCTGGGCAGCATAGCAAGGCCCATCTGTATGGAAAAAAAAATGTTTTTAAATAGCCAGGCCAGGCATGGTGGCTCACGCCTATAATCCAAGCACTTTGGAGGCCAAGGCGGGCAGATCTCCAGAGGTCAGGAGTTCAAAACCAACCTGACCAACATGGTGAAACCCCGTCTTAAAAATAATAATAATAATAAAAATAAATAAATAAATAACCAGGCATGGTGGCACGTGCCTGTAGTTCCAGCTACTCAGGAGGCTGAGATGGGACAATCACTGGAACACAGAAGTTCAAGACTGCAGTGAGTTATGATGGTGCCCCTGCAACACTGCAGCTGGTGACAGAGAGAGACCCTCTCTCTAAAAAAAAAAAAAAAAGCATTCTATAACTACTGTTCGGCACACAGCCAAGCATTTACTATGATTAGCTACCCTTTGTTATACATGTTTTAATTTTACCTAGCTGATTGCTTCTCTAATTAATTCCTTGTTCCAGTGTGATTTACCTCCTCTCCCCTAACTCCCTGTTGCTACACAGCTACATCCTGGGGCCACAGTTATTTCTCTCTTGGGTTGGATCTCCTATTTCCTGTATTCTGCACCCTCCTCTTTCGTGGTTTACCCTCTTAATTTTGCAGGAGCACATTCTCAGGTCAAATCCAAAGAAAGTGAGCTCCCTAAGAAAAATGTAACTTTCTTTTTTTTTTTTTTCTTTTGAGACAGGGTCTCACTCTGCCACTCAGGCTGGGGTGCAATGGGGCAATCTCAGCTCACTGCAACCTCCACTTCCAGGGTTCAAGTGATTCTCCTGCCTCAGCCTCCTGAGTAGCTGGGATTACAGGTGTGTTTTGTGCCCGGCTAATTTTGTATTTTTAGTAGAGACAGGATTTCACCATGTTGGATAGGCTGGTCTCAAACTACTGACCTCAGGTGATCTGCCCCCCTCAGCCTCCCAAAGTGCCGGGATTACAGTCGTGAGCCACTGTGCCCAAAGCAACTAAACAGGTCTTTAGTTTATTCTCATGCTTGGTATGAAGGCCAGCCCTCAAGTTGGAAAGCCCTCCTCTAGCACCAAAAGCCCCAGTCAGCCTTTTACTGGCTCACTCTGAAGTATCATCAGACTTGAAAGAAACATCAACTTTTTTTTTCTTTTTTTAAACAGGGCTTCACTCTGTCACCCAGGCTGGAATGCAGTGGCAAGATCATAGCCTCAACTCAACTTTCCAGACTCAAGTAATCCTCCCAGCAAAGCTGGGACTACAGGTGCACACAACTACGCCTGGCTAATTTTTGTAGAGATGGGGGTCTCCCTCTGTTGCCCAGGCTGATCTGGAACTCCTGAGCGCAAGAGATTCCACCCACCTCCGCCTCCTGAACTGCAGGAATTACAGTCAGAGCCACCGTACCTGGAAAATATCAACAACATTCAAAGGAACCCTGCAACATGAAAGGAAAGCACGAAGATAAACCACCCTCACCGTCCATTCTGCCTCCTTCTTTCCTAAAAGTACCCCAATTTGTTCAGGTGCCCATCCCCATACACATCCTGGGCACTGACCCCTTCCTTCTGCAGCTCCAGCAAAGTCTGACTAACCTAAGTAACTACTCAGGAAAGTGGCTACTGTCCACAATTGCATCGCATCAGGAAAGGGCACATGCCCCAATTCTAGCCACTGAGATAAAAGGAAGAGAGGCTTCTTAGAAAGGCTCCTTTTAAAAGAGAACCCAGGGGCAGTGACTTCTGCCTCCCACCAGTCATGATTAAGGATACATCCTAGAATTCTGAGAAGAACTGGCCCCTGAATGAAAACATTGTAGGATTGCAGAGGAGGAGGAGGAAGAACACAGGATTCCAAGGCCTCCCAAATGCCTGATCAACGGGCCCTGAATCCCAGCCACTCGCTTCTGTGAGTTTCCTCTAAGTCGGATGTCTAGTTATTTGTAGCCAAACGCATCCTAAGTACATGTTTTAAAAAAAGAAAAGTGTGGCTGAAGGAAACAAAATTTAGGTAAAGAAAAAGAAAAAAAAAAGCCGGGTGAGGTGGCGCGTGCCTATAGTCCCAGCTACTCGGGAGGCTGAGGCTGGAGGATCTCTTGAGTCCAGGAGTTCTGGGCTGTAGTGCGCTATGCTGATCGGGTGTCCGCACTAAGTTCAGAATCATTATAGTGACCTCCCGGGAGCAGGGGACCACCAGATTGCCTAAGGAGGGGTGAATCAGCCCAGGTCGGAAATGGAGCAGGTCAAAACTCCCGTGCTGATCAGTAGTGGGATCGCACCTGTGAATAGCCACTGCACTCCAGCCTGGGCAACATAGTGAGACCCCATCATTAAAAATAAATAAATAAATAATAAAAGAAAAAGAAAAAAAATCTGGTATTCTTAGAGACATTTGAGAAAATACTGCTTCAGGCCAGGCATGAGGCTCACCCCTATAATCCCAGCACTTTGGGAGGCCAAAGTGGGAGGATCACTTGAGACCAGGTATTTGAGACCAGCCCTGGCAACGTAGTGAGACCCTGTCTCTACAAAAAATTTAAAAATTAGCTGGGTGGGAGCTGGCTGGGCCTCGGCGAGTACAGGCTGGACCACTGCTCCAAGCTCTTCTTCCAGCCCCTCTGACCCCGGCATCGCCTTTCCCTACCACCACCAAAGCCCCTAATGAATGAAGCTGCTGCCTCCAAAAAAGAAAAAAGAAAAAAAATTAGCTGGGCAGGGCGTGGTAGCACGTGCCTGTAATGCCACTACTCTGGAGGCTAAGGTGGGAGGATCACTTGAGCCTGGGAATGTGAGGCTGCAATAAGCTGTGCTCATGCCACCGCATTCTGGCCTGGACGACAGAGCAGACCCCATATCAAAAAAAAAAAAGACATTGCTGGCGGGGCACAGTGTCTCACACCTGTAATCCCAACATTTTGGGAGGCTGAGGTGGGCGGATCACCTGGGGTCAGGAGTCCAAGAGCAGCCTGGCCAACATGGTGAATCCCTGTCTCTACTAAAAATACAGAAAGTAGCTGGGCAAGGTGGTGGGTTCCTGTAATCCCGGCTACTTGGAAGACTGAGGCACGGGAATCATTTGAGCCCGGGAGAGAAAGGTGGCAGTGAGTGGAGATCACAACACTGTACTCCGGCCTGGGCGATACAGCAAGACTTCGTCTCAAACGAACAAAAAAATTATTGCTATGCTATATTACAATAAAAACAGTGTGCTATAAAAAAGAAATAGAGGAAAAGACTGAATTCTTAGAAATTAAAGCCATGGTACTGAATTACTAAAAGCACTGGAATAAAGAAGCTGGGTGAAGGGTAGGGGGAAGGAGGCGAAAAAAATAGGCTGGGCACAGTGGCTCACTCCTATAATTCCCGCAGTTTGGGAGGCCAAAGAGAATGGTTTGAGGCCAGAAGTTTAAGACCAGCCTGGGTAATATAGCAAGGCCTCATCTGTACAAACACAAAGTATTGGAATAAAATGTTAATAAATTTTATTAACATTTATATATCCCAGAAAACTGTCAGGCGAGGTAGCTCATGCCTGTAATCCCAGCATTTTGGGAGACTGAGGCAGGAAGATCACCTGAGGTCAGGAGTTCGAGACCAGCCTGGCCAACACGGCAAAACCTCATCTTTACTAAAAGTAAAAAAATTAGCCAGGTGTGGTGGCGGGCACCTGTAATCCCAGCTATCTGGGAGGCTACGGCAGGAAAATCACTTGAACCCAGAGGTGGAAGTTGCAGTGAACCAAGATCCTGCCATTGCACTCCAGCCTGGGTAACAGAGCCAGACTCCCTCTCAAGAATAAAAAATTTAGGCTGGGCGCAGTGGCTCACGCCTATAATCCCAGCACTTTGGGAGGCTGCGGTGAGTGGGTCACGAGGTCAGGAGTTCGAGAGGAGCCTGGCCAAGATGGTGAAACTCCATCTCTACTAAAAATACAAAAATTAGCCAGGTGTGGTGGCGCATGCCTGTAATCCCAGCTACTCGAGAGGCTGAGGCAGGAGAATCGCTTAAACCTGGAAGGCAGAGGTTGCAGTGAGCCAAGATCACTCCACTGCACTCCAGCCTGGGACAGAGCGAGACTTCGTCTCAAAAAAAAAAGGGACACGTCTGCAAAACAAGCAAACAAAAGAAGAGGCATGTCCAAGTAAAGTCGTGGTAGGAAGGCAGCCTGCTTCTCTCATTGTTCAGGGACACAGGTCCCTTCCTCATCACTGTTCTGCCATCCAGTATGGCACCGTCTGTCGCCTGCACGTTTGAATCTGTTGTGGGAATCTCCAGCCAGCAGGAAGGGAGAGTATGGAACTGGCCTACTTCCTAAGGCCAAAGACCGGAAGTCACATATATCACTTCCTTACATTCTATTGGTGGAAACTTAGTCGCATGACCACGCCTACGGCAAGAAAGGCTGGGACATGCAGTTCCGCCATGTTCCTGGGGAAAAAGGGATCACTGGATTTTGGATAATGAGTAAACTTCCACAGAGACACAGTGGAGCAATCCAAGAGGCCCAAAACCAACCAGTAGGAGTGCCAGGAAGAGAGAACCAAGAAAATGGAAGGAGGAGAATGATCAGAGAAATATCATAAGACAACCTAACTCCTATGAAAAACATACATCTTCAGGCTGAAAAGCCACCTAGCGCCTGCCCAATGAAAGAAACCCCATGCCAGGCACTCCGGAAACCCAAAAATGTCATGTATGACTTACCTCTTTCCTAAGGAACAGGAAGCAGCTGGTGATTAGGTTAACATAAATGAAAGGGAAGAAAAAATCCCAGCCTAAGAAAGAGTTAATAGAGTGACCAACCCCACATTAGGCTCTGAGCTTCCTGGGGCTGGCCCCAAAAGGGAAAATTTTCATAAATTATTACAGTCAAAAAGGAAGAAACACAGTAGTTCCCCACAGAAGGCCAATATTTCCTAGCACTCACTTGTAAAATTAATTTTCACGTGAGAACATATCTCATGCCAGTTGACGTCATGGATAAAACAGCTCATGGGCAACATGCCAGTCCTGAGTAAAGGCTTGGGCATTGGAGTCAGACAGACCCACCTGAAGGCAGCCACCACTCACTGTGTGCCCTTGGGAACATTTCTGAGTCTCAGTTTTCCTCACCTTTAAAATGGGCATAGTAAGAGAAAAAAGAGCCAGGCAGGGTGGCATAGTCTCAGTAATCCCAGCTACTCAGGAGGCGGAGGCAGGAGGATTGCTTGAGCTCAGGAGTTTGAGGCCATCCTGGGAAACATAGTGAGACCCTGTCTCTAGATTTAAGAAATATACTAAAAAGTAAAAATAAAGAAAAATGGGAATAGAGTATCTATGTCACAACACTATTAATTTGTTCTTTAATTCCACAAATATTTGTTGAACACTAATCATGTGTCTGGCATAGGATTGTGACAATGAGTGAAATCAAGGCCAGTCGCCTTTCCTGTTGGGGATAGCCTTCTCTGGAGTGAGACAGAATCTATATAGGTAGGAAGCAGGCATTATGGAGAAACATCACGCAGGAAAGTGCAGGGGGAACTGCTAATTTCTACAGGCTGGTGTCCAGGGGACATCTGAGCAGAGACATGAGGAAAGAGAAGAAATCAACCATGCGATGTTCCTAGGGAATTCTAGAGACAAAACAAAGCCAGTTCAAAGGCCCTAAACTGGGTCCTGCTTGGCGTGTTCTGGGAAGCCCAAGGAAGCCAGTATGGCTGGAGCAGAGGGCATGAAAGGTGAGGTCAGAGAGGAAAGGGGCCATAGAGCATGGCTTTAGGTCATTATTAGCACTTTCACTCTGAGTCAGTGTGAAGACTTTAGAGAGCTTCAACTTTGTTTTGCACTGCTTTTTCGAGACAGAGTTTCATTCCGTGGCCCAGGCTAGAGTGTGCACTGGTGCAATCATGGTTCACTGCAGCCTCCAAATTCCGGGCTCAAGCAATCCTCCCACCTCAGCCTCCTGAGTAGCTGGGATCACAGGTGTGTGTCACCATGTCCAGCTAATATTTGTATTTTTTTTTTTTTTTTTTTTTTTAGAGACGGGGTCTTGCTATGTTGCCCAGGTTGATCTCAAACTCCTGGGCTCAAGTGTTCACCAGGGTTTCTTGACAGATCGGATTTGGGGATGTGTGAGAGAGGACTGAGAACACTACCGAGCTTTTCAGTCACACCTACTGCAAGAATAGAACTGTTGTGTTCTGATATGGGAAGGCTGCAGGAGGAGCAGTTGTGGGGGAGAAGATAAAGTGTTCATTTTGGGGCTGGGCGTGGTGGCTCACACCTGTAATCCCAGCACTTTGGGAGGACAAGGAGGGCAGATCGCTTGAGCCCAGGATTTTGAGACCAGCCTGGCCAACATGGTGAAAGCCCGTCTCTACTAAAAATATAAAAAATTAGTTGGTCATGGTAGCGCGCCTGTTATCCCAGCTACTCGGGAGGCTGAGGCAGGAGAATCACTTGAACCTGGGAGTCGGCAGTTGCAGTGAGCCAAGATCATGCCACTGCACTTCAGCCTGGCGACAGAGCAAGATTCCATCTCAAAAAAAAGAGAGAGAGAGAGAGAGAGTTCATTTTGGGAAATGTTAAGTTTGTGTTACCTGTCAGACACTCATGAGGAAGTTTCAAGTGAGCAGTTCTGGAGCTCATAGAAGAGGTCGGCAATGAAGATGAAAACTTGGAGGACATCAACATTTGGCTGATATTTAAAGTCAGGGGTTGTGTGAGCTTACCTCAAGAGTGAGTGTCACCAGGCACCGTGGCTCACTCCTGTAATCCCAGCACTTTAGGAGGCCAAGGTAGGAGGATCACACTTGAGTTCAGGAGTTTGAGAACAGCCTGGGCAACACAGTGAGACCCTATCTCTACTTATAAACTTAAAAATTAGCCAGGCATGGGGGCACGTGCCTGTGGTGCCAGCTACTCAGGAGGCTGATGTAGGGGGATCACTTGAGCCCAGGAGTTTGAGCTTGCAGTGAGCTAGGATCACACCACTGGATTCCAACCTGGGCAACAGAACAAGACCCTGTCTCAAAATTTAATAAAAGAGCGAGTGTCAATTAGGAGAAGAGGACCAACACAGACATATGAGGTGGGTGCCACTTCATCTACAGAGAGGGCGATGACAGCTCAGAGAGGTTTCCTGTCTTGCCCAAGGTCATACAGCTGATAAGGGGTAGCATCAGAATTCACAACAAGGTCCTAGTTCAGGTCTTTTTGCACTCCATCAGAGTAATCCGTGTAGGTTTCTGTGCAGTGGCGTGAGCTCAGTTCACTGCAACCTCCGACTCTCGGGTTCAAGCAATTCTCCTGTCTCAGCCTCCTGAGTAGCTGGGATTACAGGCGCACAACACCATGCCCAACTAATTTTTGTATTTTTAGTAGAGATGGAGTTTCGCCACGTTGGCCACACTGGTCTCGAAGTCCTGACCTCGAGTGATCCGCCCGCCTCAGCCTCCCAAAGTGCTGGGATTACAGGTGTAAGCCACCATGCCTGGCCAGCAGCTGGGCTTTTGAGAAGATGTGGAGAATCAAGAGTCCACAATTCTTGTTTCTCAGTGTGGGCCTGGAGGTTGCATGGGATTGCAGCACACTGAGTATGGGATGTGTGCACCTAGCAAAGCCGGAGGTAGTAGCAGCCTTCACAGGTTTCCAAAGCTGGAGGCCCTGGCCAACGAAGTATCAGCCAGCAAAGACACAACTTTAAATCTGCCCCAGACCCTGAAAAACTGCTGGGGCACTCAGTACCACACCTCAATTGGCCCCCCTCCATTCATTGGAAGACTGACTCCCATCCTGTATCAAGATAGGTGTCACCAACTGTCCCTGGCGCAGCTCTAAATTAAAAATAATGGTGCTGCCCTCTCCAGGACAGTCATAAAGTTCAACAAGAAAATAGTGAAATTACTCAGCTCACAACAAAGCTTGGCACAGAGTTTACTGTTTTCCTTTTCCTGTCTCAGCCTTTAAGAACTCAGCAGCGCAGAAGCAAGATGACGAAGGGAACGTCATCGTTTGGGAAGCATCGCAATAAGACGCACACGTTGTGCCGCCGCTGTGGCTCTAAGGCCTACCACCTTCAGAAATCGACCTGTGGCAAATGTGGCTACCCCGCCAAGCGCAAGAGAAAGTATAACTGGAGTGCCAAGGCTAAAAGACGAAATACCACTGGGACTGGTCGAATGAGGCACCTAAAAATTGTATACCGCAGATTCAGGCATGGATTCCGTGAAGGAACAACACCTAAACCCAAGAGGGCAGCTGTTGCAGCATCCAGTTCATCTTAAGAATTTCAAGAATTAGTCACGCAATAAATGTTCTGGTTTTAAAAATACA
>PVKP010012574.1:0-57923 GCA_004027715.1 Plecturocebus donacophilus
GTTCAACCATTGTGGAAGACAGTGTGGCGATTCCTCAAGGACCTGGAAATAGACATTCCATTCGACCCAGCAATCCCATTATTGGGTATATATCCAAAGGATTATAAATCATTCTACTATAAGGACACATGCACACGAATGTTCATTGCAGCACAGTTTACAATAGCAAAGATCTGGAACCAACCCAAATGCCCATCAAAAATATATTTTTAACAATTACCGAGAGCCACTTATATTTCGGTACTGTGCTAATTATCTGACACATAAAATATTCATAAATCTTTACAACACACCTAAACGGTAAATTCTAATACTGCCACACACACCCCTCCCCAAACCCAGTTATACTGCTGAGGATACTGATGCCAACAATGGTAAAATAGCTTACCTGTGAACATCCGCCAAATGACTATAGAAGCTTAGATGCAAATTTGAACATCCTGCTTCCTGAATCCATGCTCTTAACATTGGCAATACCTTGCTCTTGAACTCCTTTCCTACTCACAAAACCTGATGTTGCAATGACTTTCCCGAAGAAACTATGCCAAGGGTTCCCTGGAAAATTAATTCTGTAGAATTTGTTTTTTCCTAGAGAATCCAAGGGCCATACTCAATCAACACTTCTCTTTGGTTGCACGCTATATTTCCTAGCAGTTTCTCCTTTCACAAGATGGTTCAGCTTGTGAGCTTTGGATTAAAAAACAAACAGAAAAACTCTTAATCCCAGCGTCCTCTCTACAATTGATATCACCATGCTGCTAAGCACCTAATGGATCTTCCTTTTAAGCTGGCACCATCCACATATATATCTTGTGTACAACTTGCCTTTCTCTCCCTTGGGACTTCACTGATTCTTTCTCTAAAATGAAATTAATGGATAATCCTTATTATTGAATGGCTGAGAACAATTTAGTTAGTCTAGAAACAGCAACTTGATCCCAAACACATGATCCTTTTGCTCTTCACATCTTAATCTCTAGTGAGAAAAAAGAGTTATAAAGATTCTGCCTTACTGAGTATCCACAGGAAGACAAGTCTAGTCAACAGCTGTCACCCTGAGGACAAAATATGTGGCTTTTCCCTTACAATTTCAGGGAGGCCTAATCTCATTTTTTTTTTAACAAGAATCTTCTTGTATTGTGATTAGCTCAAGCTACACCTTCAACTGGAAAACTGTTTGTGAACTAAAAGAAGACAGGTGTCTTTGGCTGGGCTGAACAGAAGAGGAAGGATTGATGGGTTGGTCACAGCTCTGGGAGGTTATGGGAATATGTGGAATGCTGGCTGTTAGAACAAATTCTCATTGAACTCATGAGGGAGGAACACTCCAAACCACAGATTTGGTAATAATGTTTGCAGGAAGAATATAGCTTTAATATTGGTCGTGTTATCCACATTACGGGTGGGTTCAGTCGCTTGGTGTGTGGCAGTCCAGTGACTACAACCAAGAAAGACTTAAGGGCAATTTATTACTTTTAAGAAGGAAGGAGGGCACCAGGGGTAGTTCCCAAAGCAGTATCTCCAGAACAACTGGGAAACAGGGCTTTTATTGGGCTGCTGAGTTGAGTCATTGTATGTAGAGGTAAAGGCAGCACAGGCACAGTTGCCAATCACACTTCTACATACATTACCTGTATAAAAGATGGTAACAAAGTTCCTCCCTGGGTGGAGATTTTAGTGTGGTAATGAGGGGAATTTGCCGAAGTCATCTCTAACTCAGGCATCTACAGACTGAATTTCTTCCTAAAACTTTTTTGAAATATCAGAAACTCAAGGAGCAAGAGTTAAAGTGTGTACTTTTTCACAATGTATACCCCAAAACTCCAGAACCCTGGGCTACAGTAGAAATGGAAAAGAGAGTGTAGAGTAGGAATTAAGTCACGGATGTGAATTATTTTGACTAGTTAAAAAACACCTAGGATTATTTAGTTCAATAGTGTTTTGAATAGATGAGTTCTATGTTTGCTCATAACCATCTCTTTTTACTTTATAATTATGCATATAAAGTATTTCTGTCACTTAAAATTCAGTGGACTCTTTAGGGGTGGGGAATTTAATGCTGGTTAGCATGAAGATATTATAACCTGAGGCAAATAAATAGCTAAGTATAATCATTTGGTATAATGACCAAGTGTGTGTGTGCGTGTGTGTGTGTGTGTGTGTGTGTGTGTGTGTAAACTTTTGATTCCAACTAAATATGTGTCAGTTTGAATTATATATCTCTATAAATAGTATGATACAGTGACATAGAATCTTAGCTTCAAGTATTGTCATATCGAACAGATATTATTCAAAATTAATTTATTTTTGGTAAATTTTTAATTATGTCCATGAAGACATATAGCCTTAAGACTGTAGGATCAAAGCATGGATAAAAATCCTTAAAAATTTAAGCAGATTATAATGGCAAGTTTTACAATAGCATAGAAGTTTTAGTCTTATTAGAATTAATTTGGTCAGGAAATAAAAATTTAATACTTGAATTAAAATAGTGTAAAATTTTAGCATAATAATTGAAAGTAACTCTTTGATTGATAATGGTGTATTTAAAAATTTTTAATTTCAGAAATATACTTCCAAAGATTAAAAGACCCCCTCAACATATCAAATTGAGATAGAACTCACTGTGGTCTATGGATCTAAGACTGGTCCCTGTTAACAAATGCACGTCAGCACACTCAGGACTTGAGAAGCCTGAGCCTTGGGGCTGCCCAGGGCTCTACCACAGTTCAGATGGATACTTACTCAGGCAGCAACTTAACTCTGTCATTGTCAAGTACAAGGTCACAAGACTTGTGGAGTGTATGCTATCAAAGTTACCAAATGGAGCCTTTTTATTTTTTCATCTAAAGAAGTTTAGGCTTGAGTTCTGAAATCTTATTTCTGGGATGTGTTGTATTTAACTGATTATTCAATAGTATCTTTGTTCTACTGTGGTTCCCACTGCCGTAAGCAAATGGGACAGCTGGGACAACCACTGTCACCTAAAAATTAATTCACATTAAATGTAATTTTAAGGTATTGTTATGCATATGATAATAAACATAAGCACTACTTACCCAATAATCCAACCACCAGTGATCAATCTATCTTTAAACAGATGGTGTCATGACAAATTAGACAAAATGTGGAAATCATGGCAAGATCCTGGGAAGTGTAAACAGATGTTTACAGCACAATGATCATGATCACGTTCCATTTACACATTCATAGAGTGCTGGTTCCTTCTGCCTCAAAGGGATATTTATTTTGTGAAAGAAGTTTTAATGTCTACATGGGTGTAATCAACAGGTATTAGAAACACTACTCCCTTTTTGCTAATTGAAGCATCTCACATACTATCAATGTGTGTGTCAATAGGAAAGAGATATAACACATACTCTCTGTTCAGCCCTGACTCATACGTGCCATATGATTTGGGCTTCATTTTCCTCAATTAAATTAACACACACACACACACACACACACACACACACACACAAATTGGACCTCAAGAAAACAAAAGTAATGTGATAATGTGGCTTCAATGTTCATCTTGTTTATTAGTTTTCTGGGGCTGTCATAACAAATTACCACAAATTGGGTGACAGCACAACAGACGTTTATTCTCTCATTGATCTGGAGGTCAGCAGTCTGAAATCAACGTATTGTTAAGGCCACGCTGCCTCTAGAAACTCTACAGAAGAATCCATTTCTTGCCTTTTCAGCTTCTCCCGGCTACAGGTGTTCCTTGGTTTGCGACCACATCACCCTGATCCCTGCCTCTGCAGCTACCTTGCCTTTTTCCCTCCTCTCTTCTCTCTTGGCCTGTGTGCCTCAAAACTCTTATGAAAAGGCTTGTGATTACATTTAGAGCTCACCTGGATAATCCAGGATAAACTCCTCCTCTCTTAATTTACTCATATATTTTGCCACAATATTCACAGTTTCCAGGGATTAAATCATGGACACATCTTTTTGGGGGTCACTATTCAGCCCACTATGTCTTGTCAATTCAGTTACTGTAATGAATCAGGCATACATACTGTCAGACTATAAATTGCAGTCTTTTTCCACTAAAATGATGTCCACAAAGCCACATTTTACATCCACTATTTAGTTTACATCCGGTGTGCTTATTCAACTTACACCATAGATTTTACTTTTCATCTTTAAATCTTTTTCTTCTCTGATTCAAGAAGGACCATTTCTAATTCTAACTTGGCAAATAGGAACTATCAGAGAGGGATAGCCACATGTGTTCTGAATGGTCAGGCAGGACTGACCTTAAGGAGAATTAAGGTAGCAACAAACTCAAATAAAAATATAAGAGCTGGCAGTTCAAAATCAGAGTTTAAAAAAGAGAGAAAAAACAAAAAACTCAGGTAAGGAACCCTAGGGAAAAGCAAATGTTTGAATGTACAGGTGTACTGGGGAGAGTGAATGGCACTGCACCACATGAAACTTCTCACCAAGATTGCGCCCTTCCTAGCTTTGCACGTACTCTCTTTGTGGTATTCATGTCTCATACTGCGTTCTGCTCCTCACTGATATTTCTGGGGCAGTGATACCAGTAGTCACTGTCGCACTCCTATTGCAAACTGGAGGAAGAACATTTTATTTCATTTATGACTATATTTCTAAAATGATGGTTGATATGTCAACTTGTCCAACTGGTATATCTTTTGTTTTTTGTAGACATGATACATAGGGAGCCAGAAGCACATTTTGTGCTTTGAGGTGCTTGCAAAGGCAATCAGACTTACAAAATGCTTTAATGCACATGTTATGGCTGGCTGTCAGAGGCATGGAAGGGGAGGCATCTGGAAGAGGACCATCAAAGGATTCTAAACACAGTGTACACTCATCATGACATATGAGACAAAGGGTATTCATCTAGAGCACATGCAAGGATCACATTCTTGTTCACATAACTATGGGGATGAGCAAATTAAACAGGCCCAGATTCCCTCATCTTGAAACAATATTTTGGCCCTACCCCTTTCCTTAGCACTTTCGTGTTTATCCCCTTTTATTTGCTGAGAAACCTCTGGAATAAGTTGTTTACCCATGCTGATGATCTTTCCTATTTACTCACTCTTTATCTAACAAGTACAAATCTGTTTCTCATCCCAAACTCCACTGAAACAGTTTCATCAACCATGTATATATTAATTCAACACATGTCTTGTGCCAGATACTATGCTAAGTGGTGAGCAAAACATGATCTCCACAGTCATGAAGTTTATAGTCTACAGCTGCCTTTCAAATGTTTAAATTTTAAATATTGAGGATTTCAAGCAGTTTTTGTTTATGTAGAATGTACTTAACAACACGTTTTGAACTAAAAGTTAAAAGGTATATGTCTCTGCCAGGTTTTCATATCAGGATGAAGCAGGCCTCATAAAGTGAATTAGGGAGGATTTCCTCTTTTTCTATTGTTTGTAATGGTTTCAGAAGGAATGGTACCAGTTCCTCTTTGTAACTCTGGTAGAATTTGGACATAAAACCATCTAGCCCTGGACTTTTCTTGTTGACAGACTGTTAATTGTTGCTTCAATTTTAGAACTTGTTATTGGTCTACTCAGGGATTTGACATCTTCCTGGTTCAATCTTGGGAAGGTGTATGTGTCTAGGAATTTACCCGTTTCTTCTAGATTTTCTAGTTTATTTGCATATAATTGTTTATAGTATTCTCTGATAGTAATTTGTATTTCTGTGAGATTGGTGGTGAAATTCCCTGTATCATTTTTATTGTGTCTACTTGATTCTTCTCTCTTGTCTTCTTTGTTTGGCTAGCAGTCTATCTATTATGTTGATCTTCTCAAAAAAACAGGTCCTAGATTCATTGATTTTTTTGAAGGGATTTTAATGTCTCTATCTCCTTCAGTTCTGCTTTGGTCTTAGTTATTTTTTGTCTTGTGTTAGCTCTTGAATTTGTTTGCTCTTGCTTTTCTAGTTCTTTTAATTGTAACCCTAGGGTGTCATTGTAGATCTTTCCTGCTTTCTTTTATGGGAATTTATTGCTACAAATTTCCCTCTACATACTGCTTTAAATGTGTCCCAGAGATTCTGGTATGTTGTGCCTTTGTTCTCATTGGTTTCAAAGAATATTTTTATTTCTGCCTTAATTTCATTATTAACCCACTAGTCATTCAGGAGCAGGTTGTTCAGTTTCCATGTAGTTGTGTGGTTTTGAGTGAGTTTCTTAATCCTGAGTTCTAATTTGATTGCACTGCGGTCTGAGAGACTGTTTGCTATAATTTCAGTTCTTTTGCTTTTGCTGGGGAGTGTTTTACTTCTAATTATGTGGCCAACTGGGAAGGGATAACATTAGGAGAAACATGTAATGTAGATGACAGATTGATGGGTGCAGCATATCACCATGGCATGTGTATACCTATGTAACAAACCTACACATTCTGCACAGGTACCCCAGAACTTAAAGCATGATAAAAATGTATAAATAAAATATTTACTTATTAATATATTTTAAAATAATAAATCTATTAAAATAAAAAAATATAAGAAGTAACTATATTTTATAAAACAATTTTGTGGAAGAGTGGCAATTAGGTAAATCTCTTTAATGTCTCATGCAACAGAAGAGGCTAACTTCTCATATCACTTCTGTGTTCAGTGTGACATCATAGGTCAAGAAGCATATGGAAAAAATATATGTTTTTTTAAAATAAACCAACAAGGCATATATATTGCATCCTCCAATGTAGTTCCTTGTAAACTTGTGAAAGAGAGAGTGAAAAAGTCAAGTAACATTTTAGGACTATTATGAAAGTACTTTTGACCTTATGGATCCCCTAAAAGGGACCTGGGGACCCCTAGGAGCCTACAATCAATACAATTGTTATTTTGGTAGAAAAGTCAGTAATTAAATAATCACACAAATTACTATCTAAAGACAAATTGTAGTAACTGATCAAAGAGTGATTCTGGCTTCTGTGGCAATGTAATGTTCATGTTTATTTTATGAATGGAGTTTTAATGTTCATGTGGCATTAGGAAAATGTGGAAGAAGGAGAACTAAGTTAGATGGGGATCAAGGAAGACTCCTCTGAGGAGTGGGCATTGAACTTGAAGAATCATTAGGAGCTAGCTACAGAGAGTACCAGGCAGAGGAGTACAACATGCAGAAGCTTTGAAGAGGAAGGAGCTTGGCAGGCCTGTGGAACAGCGTGGCTGGCTTACTATGACCGAGGCAGCCAGAACATTTCAAGTTGAGCCTGGGAACATGAATAAGTCTCAACAATCACAGGGTCTTGAGGATTTTAAGAGCAATGAATGGGAAGACACTGAAAGGTTTTATTCAAGACTGACTTGACATTTAAAAAGACTTCTTTGACTATTTGGTGGAAAATAGATTGAAGGGTTATGGGTGCAGACAGAAAGCCCACTTAGGAAGCACTTTTGTGAAAAACATAATCATTGCTTGGATTAAGGTAATAGTAGCAGAAACAAAGAGTTTAAAAATACATCTTGAATTTAGACTCCTTATGAATGATGGACTAGGTGTGTTGAAGTTGACCTCCAGATGGCATTAATAACCAAGAAAGTAGAGGTGCTTTATACTGAGATACACTATCATGACTCGACTAATGATGGGGATACATTCTGGTAAATGCATCTGTAGGTGATTTTGTTGTGCAAACATCATACAGTTTATTTATATAATACAAACATAGATGGTATGGTCCACTATATATACCTAGGCTATATGGTATAGTTTATTCCTCCTATGCAATGAACCTCTACATCATGTTACAGTACTGAATACTGCAGGTAATTGTAATATAATGCTAAGTATTTGGGTGTCTAAGCATAGAAAAAGTACTAAAAACAAAAGGGTATAAAAGATTTTAAAATGGTGCACCGCATAGGGCACTCAGCATGAATAGGGCTTATAGGACTAGAGGCTGCTCTAAGTGAGTGTGTGAGTAGTGAGTAGATGGGAAAGCCTAAGACATTATTGTTCACTAGTGTAGAATACTGTAAACCTAGGCTATCCTATATTTAAAAAATTTATTTTTCTCCAATAAGTTACCTTTAGCTTACTGCAACTTTTTTAATTTATACTTTTCAATGTTTTTAAACTTTTTGACTTTTTTTTAAATCACGCAGCTGAAAACACAAACATCGTACCGATATACACAAATATTTTCTCTTTATATCCTTTTTCTATATGCTTTCTACTTTTTATACTTTTCTTTTCAAAAACGAAGACACAAACAGATATCTTAACCTAGGCCTATACATGGTCAAGATCATCAACATCATTGTCTTTCACCTCTACATCTTGCCTAACTTTAAGGCCTTCAGGGGAAATAACATGCATTGAGCTGTCATTTCCTGTGATAATAATCCCTTCTCCCGAAATACCTTCTGAAAGAAGTGCCAGAGGCTATTTTACAGTTAACTTTAGAAGGAGTACACCATAAAATAGGCATCAAAAGTATACTACAGTGGATACATAAAGCAGTAACATTGTCAGTTATTATCATTATCAAATATTACATATTGTACATAATTGTACAGTATATGCCATACTTTTATTTAACTGGCAACACAGATTTCTTTATACCAGGATCACCAGAAACATGTGAGTATTGCATTGCGCTACATTACCATGGTTATGATGTCACTAGGCAATAGGAATTTTTTAGCTGTATTATCTTATGGATCACTATCTTACATGAGGCCCATGTTGACAAAAACGCTCTTCTACATCACATGACTATAAATGAAGTGAGTAGTAACAAATTGGGGAGAAAATAAAGAGTTCGTTTGGATATGTAAACTTTGAGGTATATATGAGACTTTTAAGTATAGATGCCAAGTAGGAAGCTGGGGTGCCGAGTTGCAAAGATGAGTCTAAACTGGAGAGATGAAAATGTTCTGCCAAAAAACTTTTCAGAGCCAGAGGGGATGATGGGGGTTTGCATATTGTGTGTGTAGGTTAAACTAAGACAATGCTGAATAAAATATGTTCTCCCCTACTACCTTGACAAATATCCCTTCATAATGACAAAATATAAAAGGTATATTATAAAGTTACATAGAGAGTCATAGTTTTCACATTAGTAAAAGTTATCAGAGATAACAAAGGATACCAAAGATAACTGATAGTTGGAAAAATATCTCAAATTACTGAATTTCATTAATACTGCACATTTTGGGATGTTCTTTTGAAGGCCTAAGAACTTTTTAATTAATAGTGTAACAAACATATTGTGTTTAATAAATTAATATATATTTATTCAGTTAAAATTATTTTTGGCAATAGCGATAATTATGTGTAATGACTTTAATATAATTTGTGTTTTATTATTAGTGACATTATATCATACTAGCTTTCTATTAGCTGATGTGCAGCAACTGGAATTAGGATATGAAATTATGAATTTTACATGTGATAATACAGAAAATATTACAAAACCTACATGGTTGTCAAGTATAGTAAGATTTTTACCACTTCTTAATAAAGTATCTAGTTCCATATGTTATTTCTTAATCTTTTCTTTTTTCAATGTTCTAATGCTTGAATATTATGAAGAAAATAAAAATTAGTGATTTATTGGATTAATTTAATGGCTCATTGAATTCAAATATCTTTCCAATCAAATTACACTGTATCAGTAATGACTAGAAAATAGTCCTTTGGAAATTAATTGTGGACTTGTATGTGAATCGTTTTTCTCACAGTCACACAAATGTTTCTATTTTTTAGTCCTAAATTCTGTATATTTTTGGATTATCACTTTTGTTGTCTATTTTAACACGTATTTTGAATTTAGAAATTCAAATTTAGAAATTCAATTTAGAAAAGAGATCAATAATTTAAAATTATTTTTAAAGTAAAACAATCACTGTTACATCTCTTTTCTTGTGAGCCTTTGCTAACAATGCTAATATCAAGCAACAGATCATATTCTAAAACTCTGGAGTGTTAACATAAATTTAAAATGAATTTCATTTCCTTTCAAAGATCCTGCACTCTATAAGAGGATCTTCTGTTGTTTGGTCTCCTAGTACATTTCATAGCTTGGTCATACTAATCCAACAGCTCAGTGTTGTTGGGTCAGTGTTCCCAATCAAGAATGATTTTTATATTAAATTTAATAAGTATTCTAGCAAAATTCCCTATCTTTTGGCAGATTCTGAAAAATATTCCGAAGTATTTCATCTCTTTGATATACTTGGGGACCTTTCTCCTAGTAAGAAAGGCAAATTATGCACAATACATGGCATAAAGAATCCTTAAGGAATTTCATCAAAAATACAGTTTCTTACACTGTTTCTTAACTAATTATGCTGGTGCTTTTACCATAGGCTAGTCCTTGACAATATTTTAAATTATATAAATAAAGCTGACTTTCAATTTTATTGAACCCTTTTAAATACTTCATAAATAAAATAATTTGCCACTCTTATTCTATGCTCCATTGGTTTTCCATGGTCTAAAAAATAATGTCTAAAACCCCTCTTCACTTTCATAGATTATCATATCACACTTTCTACTTCATGTGTCTTTGATATTGGTATTTTCCTGGGCTAGATGACCACAATAGTTCTTTCTAATGCAAAAATAATATAATTTCATCTCTCTAGAATATAATTGAAGGTCAGGATTGATAAGGAGACAGTAATTGATGTTTTAGCTACCTTTTATAACTTTAGTCTGACTATAGGTACAATGCTCCATCTTAGGTGCTGAGAAGCTTATGCTAAGTATGTCAAGCTGCAATCTCCATACTCTGAGAGATACTGGAACCGTACAGCTATTGAGAAGCTATAAATGGGCAATTGCTCAAAATTTTTTTAAAAATGAGAGTTTTGTGTTAATTTCTGGCATACTCTTAAAAGGCAATTACTGGATGTTTGGGAATATTTAATAAAATAGAAACATTGCCAGACATCATCATAGCTTCAATATGAACAAGAATGTGAGACTAATATTTATTCTCTTTTTCTACTTATTACAATTATTTGCCTGACAGTTTGGGCTGGTTTTTTAATGAAAATAATCACATATCCATTCAATCATTACAAAACTTTTTCTAAATTTTAGCCTATATAAGGTGATATCGCTACTTAATGATACAGTTGGAGATAGAATCTGTTTTGAGATTGCTGGCTCAGTGAGACCATGTTTATCTTTGCACTTGGATACTGTCGTGGTTTTGCCCAATGTCTTCAACTTCTTTGAAATTTCTCTCATCAAAAGGTGAAAAACAGAAAATGTACCTAAAGAATTGGATGACCTGGCTGAGACTTTCAGGCAGAGTGTATAAAATGCTGTCCAGTTCCTTCCAGTTGCTTAACAGTAAAATGTGTGCAAACTGTGTTGTAAGCTGCCTGTACATGTGCACAACCTCGCATGTGCAGGCGGTTCACAACAGGGTTTGCAGTGCTCTGAGACTCAGATGCCGCTGTTGACCTGACGGGAGGCAGAGCTCATGCTGTGTGGCTGGCTCCCTCACCGCTCACCTTGTTCGCACAGGCCCTGGACCAGGACTGGTCTGAGGCCCAGGGACTGGGACCCCTGCACTACTTATAAAACCGACGGTGTCACTGTAAAACCCTTTGTTAGAACCTCCAAAAGATTTAAGGGGGTGGCTCACAGACCCTTCCAAACAGACGAAAAGCCTTTCAAGAATCTGGAGAAAATTGTTTCCACAGCAGTACTCCAGGAAACCTAAGGTGAAACAAGACTTATCTTGAGGTTTTTTGAGGAGATAGCTTTTGTCTATTTATTTGTTTATTTATTTATTTGGAGATAGAGAGTCTCGCTCTGTCGCCAGGCTGGAGTGCAGTGGCACCATCTCGGCTCACTGCAACCTCCACCTCCTAGATTCAAGGGATTCTCCTGTCCCAGCCTCCAGAGTAGCTGGGATTGCAGGCACATATCACCACGTCCAGCTAATTTTTGTATTTTTAGCGGAGACCGGATTTCGCCTTGTTCATCAGGATGGTCTTGATTTCCTGACCTTCCGCCTTGGCCTCCTAAAGTGTTGGGATTACACTACATTTTCAGGGGGTTCATGATCTCCAGCGGATGGGAATGGCCCTCCTCCTGCCTCAAGAAATCCCTCCTTTACCTAAAGCCAATTTAGACACAGACCGTGGATTAACCTGAGCGCTGGTTGCACCAGCTACTTCTTCACAGCACCTTTCCAGCCCACAGAACAATGAGGAAATTAGCAGAACTAGGAATCACCAAGGATCTGAAACAGAATAGGAACTGGGCTTTTGGGAGTAAAGAGTCACTCTATTAGGCACTGAGTAGTGAATTTGCTTTATTAGAGTTCCAAGCACATGGTAAACTTTACTAACCTTGTCCCCACAGAGCAAAATTAGCAAAAATTAGAGTCGCAGAGAGCAGAAGTGGCACCCTTCATAGCAGCCCACCTCCTCAAAGGGTAGAGAGGGGTCTTGATCAGATGCACGAGTCAAAAGAGTAGTGTGGCTATTAACTCAGTCTTGAAATTTGGTAGTAGACCAACATATGGTCAATAACCTTATTCTGCTTACCTGACCATTCCTAAAGAGATTTATTAAAGTGAGTGCCACAGTGTAAGAAATATATAAACACATTGCTGAAAAGCATGAAGGTATGATGCAAAATTATATCACCAGGAAGAGTGGAAAGATTTGACCATACATAGGCTGAAGAAGAGAATATTCTATAGAAAGTCTGGAGGATAAATGTGTCTTAAAGTAAATATATATAAAACATAATAACAATCTAGAGTAGGGGTCAGAAAACTGCAGCCCTAGGGCCAAAACTGGCCTGCCATCTGATTTTGTAAGCAAAGTTTTATTGGAATACAGTCACACCCGTTTGTCTTCTGTATGGTGTATGGCTGCTTTGATGCTATATCTGCAGAGTTGAGTAATTGAGACAATGACCATGACTGGCATAACCTAAAATATTTGCTATCTGGCTCTACAGAGAAAAAAAGCATTGCCAGTCTATGAGTTAGAGTGATAAAAGAACAATCCTAGAACAAATGGATGAAAGTTACATTAGGGTGAAATTTTTGCCTAATAGAATAATCTTTTTAGAAATTAGGGCCACTGTGACAGGAAAAGCTGCTATTGAAGCCATTATCACATGTTGCAGGGAAGTTTACATCACAAAACGCATTCAAGACTTAGCTAGATACAAAGAGCATTCATATGGGGACAGGTCTATGTCACCTTTAAGTTCTTTTCCAAAGCTTTCTACATTCAGTCATTTATGAAATCTTTTAATGTTTCTTTTAGAGGTCTTGCTAATTCCCATGATTTTTTCTATTCCCACATTTGCTGTTCTTCACCTCACTGAATAATTCATGTCCCAATTGGTCTCCTTTCCTCTGGTTTCTCCCATTTGAATCTTTCCTATAAATTATGTTTTAGATTAATATTTTTGTGTAGTACATTGCCTTTGAAATCACTTTACTTAAAGATCATCAGTGGTTTTCCCTTTTTCCCACTGAGTGCTACCCACAGTTCTAAGACTGCTACTCAGTCTTTTCACACTTACCACATTTCCAAACTTCATCATCCACACACTCCTCCATGGATACTGAGATCGAAAGGAATAAAACAATTGTTTTCAAACATATTATACATATTTCTGCCTCAAATTTTTTTGTCTTTACACCAATTTGATTTTATATTTTTCCAAAAATCACCTCTGAATTCTCATTCTTTTCTTTCTTTACTGCAAATTGAGCTTTTAGCAGATGTAGTATTTGTATGGTTATATGCTTTGTATGCGTTCACCTCAGACAGAATTTCTTAGTTCTATATTTAGAATGAAGGTTCTTGGTCCTGGATTGTTCCATGTAATTTGTGTCTGGCTTCATATTGTGATCCCGCAAAATCTGAGATAGGTCTCATTTAGTTAAGAAAGTCTTTTTACCAAGGTTGAAGATGCATGCCCATGCTACAATCTCAGGAGGTCCTGATGACATGTGCCCAAGGTGGTAGAGACACAGCTTGGTTTTATAAATGTCAGGGAGGCATGAGACATCAATCAATATATGTAAGATATATATTTGTTCATTTTGAAAAGGTGCAATAACCAGAGGCAAAGTTGAGGCAACTTTAAGCAGGGAGGGGCTTCCAGGTAGCAGGTAGATAAGGGACATATGGTGCAATTCTTTTGACTTCCTGATTAGCCTCTCCAAATGAGGCAATCACATAAATGCATTTATCTCAGTGAGCAGAGGGGTGACTTTGAGTACAGTGGGAAGTAGGTTTTCCCTAAGAAGTTTCCAGCTTGACTTTTCCTTGTAGCTTAGTGATTTGGGGGCCTCAAAGATTTATTTTCCTTTCACATTTCCCCACTCTTCTTTTACAAATCTTTTTGGAGAAAGCATTTTAGGCAAAAATGAGTCTCTGTTCTCAGGTTTCATCTGATCGCTCAAGGCTAGGATGGTTGATTCTTAGGCGGGTAGGTCCTGAGTTAATAGGAAAGTTCATTTTTAGCAGGTTGTGAAGTCTCATGTCCTATGAAGAGAAAATACGGGGTAGAAGGGAAAGAAACAGCAACAAACAAAAGAACAATCCTGGAAAATCAATATAGGCCACATTATTCTGGAGTCCTTATATTAGTAGGCAGGTATAAAAGTGGCTTATGTATGTAAATAGGTTGCTGTTATTTCCTTCTGAAGTCTAAGTTGTCTGGCTTCAGCTCACAGGGCTTTAGGAAGCACAGCTTAGTTTTTGGTGACTCTAAATTAGGAAAGGTGGGGAAAAAATCAGCCCAAACTGTAGAAAATAATAAAAATTGGAAAACAATAGGGAAGACTAGAATGTAACAACAGGTGTACTATAATTTTTGAAACATAATTTTGTCTCTCTCCAGTTTCCCATTTTTACTAAAGACAAATCATGGTATAGCTGATTTGCTATATTATACTTAGCCTGATTATTTGTATACAGTGCAGGAAGAATAGTTATTTTTTTTTTCTTTACATAGGCTTTTAAATTGTCTTTGATGAAACTTTGTTCCATACAAGGAATCTCAAATAAGATCTTTTTAAAGCTGAGCCCAGCCATGGATTTGTAACATCAAATATCTGTGAGTTGGGTAAATTTCAAGATAAACTGTAAGCTACTGGGCCTGTTAAAAAGTGACATTCTTTACTTACCACAGATCAGGAACCCTGTACAGGGACTGTGTAGACAAGGTATGAGGCCAGTTTTCCCAAGGGGCATTTATTGGCTCAATAAAATGGTGAGATTTCCTAAATCATCTTGGCTTACAAAAGTCAAGTTTTGTAAGTCAAATAGTTTCCAAATTCTGGAGAAATAAATCAGATAGATAGAAACAAATATGTTTTAAATTTCATTCATAGGAGTATACTAATTTGTTGAAAGCTATCAATAGCTCAAAATAAAAATTTCCCTGACTTTGAAAAAACAAAACAAAGGATTACCAATGTTTTAAGCAAAAAGTAAAATGATTGCTTCAGTCTTCTATAAGTATAGTCCATGTAGTTAATTACTGTTCTGCTTGATATTCATGAATATTTCAGTTTTCCATGAGTCCTAAAAGTTTTTCTTCTAGTCTGATGTCACAATCTCCAAAGTTATCAGAAACTTGTATTCAAGGGCACCTGTTAGAGTTGTATAGCTGATTATAAAATCACCTTCTAAAGAGGACCAAAACAAGCCAAAAGTTATCCATGGATGACAAAAAGTTTTAGTGCAGCCATAGTCATGGACACAATTGACAAGGAAATTTGTTACCTCTGTGGGCAAACAATAATTTAACATAAAATTATTATTATTGGTTGAGCATGGTGGCTCACTTCTGTAATTCCAGCACTTTGGGAGGCCAAGGCGAGCAAATCAACTGAGGTCGGGAGTTCAAGACCAGCCTGGCTAACAAGGTGAAACCACATCTCTACTAAAAATACAAAATTAACTGGGCATGGTGGCATGCCATGTAATCCTAGCTACTCAGGAGGCTGAGGTGGGAGAATTGCTTGAACCTAGAAGGTGGAGGTTACAGTGAGCTGAGATCACACCATTGCATTCCAGCTTATGTGATAGAGTCAGACTCCATATAAAAAAAAAATTATAATTATTAAGGATAATGTACACTAAGTTATCACAGCATTATAGAAGTTTCTCATAATTTTTGAATACCTACCAATAACATATTTATACAAATATAGCCAAAAAAACCTAAACACCATTTCATATTTGGCAATGTTTCCTGTATAATTTTTATACCAAATAAGCAAAATTATGTCATTTTTAGACTTTAGGGAACCTAATATCATAAAGGATTAATTGGGTTAGAAAAAGACGTAACTTATAATTTGATTTTGGAAAGTTTATTATATATTAAAGGTTTAAAATACTTTATACTATCAGTCATTGTAAAATATGTTATTCATTAGACCAAAGTGATAACTGAAGGATTTCAAAAAAAAAAAGCAAAAACCTTCAGTCTTTGAGTGAGGAGACATCATTTTCCAAACAATAATCCCTAATAAAAATAACATGAAGCCAATTCAACTAGTTTTTCAAAATTTTATAAGCAGTCTATATAATTTCAGTCTTGACCATGAGAGATGACTTCAGCTTTTTATAACCTTAATAACCTTCATTAAGGACTCGGTTATGCTTTGACAAAACCTTGTCAATCTGATATAAGGGCTCATATGCTGGTCTTGCATCGGTGTACCTTTGACATTAGTGATTAATTTATAGAAAAACTTTACTTATTTATCTCTCAAATTCAGCTCCTAAATCTCACACAATCACCTCTTCTGCAATAGTTCTGGGCCTTGAGAAGTAGAATATCCTTAATTTCTGGCTCTGTGGCTCAGAAATGGAGTTTATTTTTGTTGGAATCTTCCACTGGGCCTAAATATGAGGCTTTAATTGTTTTCAGTGTTTAAGATATAGCAGGACTTGGTGTCCTTTATAGACCCAGGAGTCAAAGCCCTGTAACTTAATATAAGAAGTACTTTAAAAGCATCTACAGAAAGATACATGGATATAATAACCTTAATTTATTATTATTTTATCTCATTTTTTTCCAAAACAAATTAAAACTGAATAATAATAGTACAGGGATTGTTTTGATAAAATCTAAAATCTGTTATGCCAGTTGCCAAAAGACAAAATAAAAGACCTTGTGCACTGCATAGAATATTATGTTGGAAGAAAACATTTTCCTAATACCTTTAAGAAAACACATTGTTAACATTAGGCCACAACAAACAGAACTCAAAGAAAAACCTCGTATGAACTGAAAATGAATTGAAGGAGAGCTTTACACTATTGTGCCCTTTAAAAGGGGAGAGAAAACTGAAATAGTGAGATGCAATAAAAATTGACTTTCGGGTTAAAAAAATTAAAATTTCTTATAATTTATTAAGAACAAATCAGTCCCTTAAGAAACTGTCATTGTTTTGACCAATTATTTAGTGTGTAAATTTTTTAACTCTTTTTTACATCAAGCCCAATCTCTAGAAAGACCACTATAATTTCCTTTTAATTAATTAATAGACAATTATATATATATATATATACATATGACAGAGTTTCACTTTCGTTGTCCAGGCTGGAGTGAGCTCCACTTATTGCAACCTCTGCCAGGTTGAAGTGATTCTCCTGCCTCAGCCTCCCAAGTAGCTGAGATTATAGGCATGCGCCACCATGTGCAGCTAATTTTTGTATTTTTATTAGAGATGAGGTTTTGCCATGTTTGTCAGGCTGGTCTCAAATTCCTGACCTCAGGTGATCCACCTGCCTTGGCCACTAAAAGTGTCAATTACCACCACTCCCAGCTGATTATATAATTTTTTAAAGAAATAAATGCCCTTATTGTGAATTACACAGATCATTCATGACATACTTGGACTTTTTGGTTTGTCCTGAACATCTTTCTTTTTTTAAACAATCAGTCATTTATATTAGGACTAAAACTACCATCCTAGATTCTTTCTCATAGAAAATGATTTCTCTTTAAGATTTCTTACAAAAAAAAAATCTTTCTTTACATCTCTCTTATCTTTTCTTTTAATCCTTATTTTATAAATAACCTTTAAATAAGCTTTGAATTAAACAAAAATTGTTTGCCTTTTTAAAAAGGACACACTCTTTTTTGATAAAGAATGTTTCCCTACAAATATATTATTATCAGAAAATGTCCAAATAATAAAATATGTATTAATCTTTCATAACTGTAGATTCTAATTATGATAAGTTTGTCTACATGTATTTATCCCATTACATTTACCTAAGTGTGTTATTTTAATTGTTTAGATTATTTATGAAAACTGCAATAGTTATTATTTAAAGGTTTGGAACTGCTATTGCTAAATTATAGCCAAAACAGTGAAAACGATCTGACCTACCTGATTCCATCTTGCTTCTAACTTCCAAGTTGTCATTGTTCATTCCAGCATGTAGGTTGAACTAACTTTGGGAGGAAATTAGTTTATAATTTAGCTTTGAAACAAAGTCACTAACAGTCCCATTCCAAATCAAACCTTACTTCCTGCGGACTAGACTGCCTAAAGCCACAAGATTAGAAGTTACAGTAATCTCACTAAATTCAATTAAACCAATACCAATGTTTTATTTATTAAAGATCATATAAGCAAAGATTATTCTGTTTGGGGCTGGGTTTATAGTTTTATAACCCCTAGGCCAAATTTTGACACCATATAGTATTTGGCAGAGATAAGTATAAAATTGCTTGATTAATAAATGCAAACAGAAAATGTATGCTGGCAATTCTTAAGACATTTCTAATATTACTTTACAAATAATTTTAAAGCTAGCTTATTTATTAAAGATTTTGCTTAAGTTACATAAACTTGAAAATGCATTTGACTTGTCCTTTCTTTTTTTGTGATAAAGTATTTGATTCAAGTCTTTTATTTTCTTGTCAATTAATTAGAGCTCTTTTATATATTTTCAGTAGTGAAACATTATATACACAACACATAAATACATAGACATATTAGGCATGCTGATAGAAGTGCATTTTATAGATACATTATAATGTATGGAGAGAAAAAGCCTTGTGTGCTTGAACATAAAATTATAGAAATTACAAAGGCCTTTTAAATATATACATATATCTATAAGTTCCTGTCAGATCCTACAGGATTATATAAGATCCTATAGCTTTTACTTCAGAACCTTCACCATGAGATAAATACAAATTCACCAGATTGCAAAAAAAACTGTTGGATTTACAAAGTAGTTTTTATTTTAATAGAAAAATAGCAGAGTTAAAGCAGGCAGAAAAGAAAAAAATAGAGAAAGAGAATGTAGAAACTCTATTGTTTGCAGTTTGACCTTAGGGCTTTTTCTTTAATATAAATGTACACCAAGACAAGACAATATTACTTCCATTAAATTCTGGCAAGTAGGGTTGCCATAAAGCCTATGGAGTACTTGAACAGGGGTCATTTTCCTTGTTTTGTCCTTATTCTTCAATTATTTTCTACTTTTTTTTTCTTAAAAGGAGAAAATGAGCTGTGGCTTAGGATTTTTGTGTGGTGTATCAACATGTGCTGCTTGTGAGGAAGACTCCACAGTGTGTTACCACTGAGTCATTTCCACCCTCTTACATTTCTCAGTTTCTCTTTCCAGAGGTATACGGCTTCTGAGAGGACTCAAAATGCCAGGTGATCAGCCCATATATGTGTTTCCTGAATTACCCTTTCTTTAAAGTTAATTTTTTTGGGATTTCCTCGTCGGGCTGCTGCATGTCACTGGGGGTTGCCTTTTGGCTGGGAGGAGCAAATGCCCTTTATCTTCAAAGCTGAGAAATCTCAGTATTTCATTTATCTATGAAAACAACAGCTCAGTTTCTCATGCAAATGTTCACAGACAAGCTGAATGGGGATTAATTTTGGGAGAAAAAGCAATAGAAAGAAATCCCTTAGGATGGATCTCCAAACTAGAATTCAGATTCTTAAACAACAGTTTCCTCGGAGAAAAATGACAACAGCCAAGACCACTGCCTGTAAACTGTGCTCAGCCACTCCTGCTTTGTAGCTCTCATGTACCATTACACATGCCAAGGTCATATCCTCACACAGAACAAGGTAATCTCTGGTAGCCCGAAAGCCAAAAAGACCAGGTCATGCAATAAAGGAAAACAGAGCTATAGACCTAAGAAGAATCTGCCCATGAATCAGGACTCTTGAAACTCCACACTGTAAACCAAATACCCCAAAAGGGGTGAGTGGCATCTTTGTTCTGAACTCTTTAAAGGGGTTCAGGTCTTTAGAACTCTTCTCTATATTTTTGGTACGACAGATGGCAAAGGGAGAAGGAGGTATAGGGGGAAGAAAAGTAAATAAAAGAACATTTTTTGTTTTGTTTTTAAGACAGAATTTTTTGTTTTTGTTTCCTCTTTTGCAGCTGCAAGGAATTTTGGCCAAATTACAGAGGCTTTGATACACAGAATTTGAAATTCTCATTCAGATTTGCCCAAGTCAGGTAAAGATGGTTAAATCTGATGGGAGAAAGATGAAAACAAACAACAGCAACAATAACACCCCTATAACACGATCACTGAGCACTGGTAAGAAGAAATTAATACTACCCCAATTCAGCTACTTACTTAGAAATGGGTCTTAGGCTGAAGACTGCTTTTTACCATCCGAGAAGATGAAAAACAACAACAAAAAAACCCCAAAAAACAAAAACAACTTGAACTCATCTTCTTTGCTGGGACTGAGCTCAAAGTCCATAAAAGGGTTACCTGCCTTCCATCATCCTGGAAATAGGAATTTTGCTTTCCTTGTTGGAAGCAAGTAAAACGCCATAAAAAAAAAAAAAATGGAATGCTACAGCAAAATAAACTTTGGCTCTTGACCAAATTTTGGAGATCAGGGATTCTCAGCTAATTGTCTTATTAGTTTGGGCATAAAGTTAGCTCATGGTGGTACAAAGCACTAATAGGAGATTTGTCAAAGGTCAGGGCATCTTCACTCAGAATCCCTCCATGGTTATCAAAATGTGAACCCTGAAAATATGAAACGGGTCTCAATAATTTAGAAAGTTTATTTTGCTAATGTTGAGGATGTGCACCTGTGACAGCCCCAGAGGGTCCTGTTGACATGTGTCCAAGGGGGTAGAGGCATGGCTTGGTTTTACACATTTTAGGGAGACATGAAACATCAATTAGTATGTGTAAGATGTACATTGATTCAGATTGGAAAGGTGGGACAACTCTAGGTGAAGGTAGGACAACTCTAAGCGAGGAAGGGGCTTTCAAGTCATAGGTAGATGAGACAAATGATTGCCTTCTTTTGAGTTTCTGATTCACTTCTCCAAATGAGGCAACCAGATATGCATTTATCTCAGTGAGCAGAGGGGTGACTTTGAATAGAATGTGAGGCAGGTTTGCCCTAAGCAGTTCTCAGCTTGACTTTTCCCTTTAGGTTACTGATTTTAGGGCCCCAAAGATTTATTTTTCTTTAAAAGTATTCTATAGAAACTACATGATAAATGTGTGTGGACTATGACAGAGTATCTTCCTAAAAAGAAAGCACTAAATTTAAAATATGTTTTGCAGGGTTTGTCCCTTCTCCAACCCTATGGAAAATTTTAATAGGTAAGAAAATTAAAAACTAGAATCCTTTCCTTTTCTCAGCTCTAATGTTTATTAGTTGGATTACTGTGGCAGTTAGGTTAGGCTGTTCATGCCTGTGTTTTCCCATTTGTAAAACAGAAATAATATGCAGCTTATAAGAATATTGTGAAGCACAGTTAATGTTTGTAAAGTACTTTTTAACAACCTCAATGTCATAGAAATGTAAAATAGCCTTGATTGAAAAATTAAAAAATATGTATGCATAATGATTCATTTAATAAACATGCAAAGAACTGTTTATATGAATTTACATGTGTGAATCAGGTTTGCAGTATTAATAGTTTGTTTTAATTTGGAAATAGACTTTGCTCACTTTCGACATGTTGCATTTGCATTTTGATGTCTCCTTCCTACAGTGACTACTTATATGATCCATATGGATTGGTGTTCCTCAACTCTGCCTGCAAATTAGTATATGCTTTAAAATACATTGATGATTAAATTTTAGAATATACTGATGATGAGACTTCAGCTGATCAAATTAAATAAACTCTCTGGGGGTGAGGAGCTCAGTAACGGACATTTTAAAAAACTTCTCAGATGATTCTAATATGAAGTTGAGATTGAGAATGACTAATATCTGTCTGGATGTGTATGTATATCATCATAAGATCTGCTTAATTTTGAGCCTTTAACAATCTTCAGTTTGATAAAAATATTCACCTATAATGTATCTAAACATATTTTGATTGACATTTTGAACTGCATGTTAAGTTTGATCTAAAATATCTCAGAATTCTCTTTTGGCCATAATATTTCATGAATCTGTGATGCTCTTTTTAAATTTGTCAAATGAAATAGCACAAAGCTCTGTGAGCTCAATGATTACTCATCAAAGAAACAGGAGTGCTTACATTTGTTTCCACAGACAAAAAGTATTTGTCTACTTGAATGTAGACATATGTTAAAAAGAATGTTTACATAATACCACATTGTTGCCAGACAGTAGTTCAGATCCAGACCCCCAAGAGAGGGTTCTTGGATCTCACACAAGGAAGAATTCAGGGTAAGTCTACAGGGCAAAGTAAGTTTATTAAGAAAGCATGGTGGCTCATGCCTGTAATCCTGGCACTTTGGGAAGCCAAGGTGGGTGGATCATTTGAGGTCAACAGTTCAGGAACAGCCTGGCCAACATGGTGAAACCCCATCTCTAATAAAAATATGAAAATCAGCCAGACATAGTGGCGGGCATCTGTAATCCCAGCTACTTGAGAGGCTGAGGTAGGAGAATCACTTGAACCCAGGCGGTGGAGATTGCAGTGAGCAGAGATTACGCCACTTCACTACAGCCTGAGCAAAAGAGTGAAACTCTGTCAAAGAAAGAAAGAAAGAAAGAAAGAAAGAAAGAAAGAAAGAAAGAAAGAAAGAAAGAAAGAAAGAAAGAAAGAGGGAGGGAGGGAGGGAGGGAGGAAGGAAGGAAGGAAGGAAGGAAGGAAGGAAGGAAGGAAGGAAGGAAGAAAGAAAGAAAAGAAAGAAGAAAGAAAAGCAAGCAAAGGAATAAAAGAATGGCTACTTAAAAAATACATATTTTATTGCATTTTAGGTTTTGGGGTACATGTGAAGAACATGCAAGATTGTTGCATAGGTACATGCATTGTAATGTGGTTTCTGCCTTCCTCCCCATCACCTATATAAAAAAAAATAAAAATCACACAGAAAACATTCTTTATCATTTGCAAAACATGCTTTATCATCTACTCATCTTTGTCAATCAGGATTTTCTTGATTAAAAAAAAAAAAGAATGGCTACTTTATAGGCAGAGCAGCCCCAAGTGCTGCTGGTTGCTGCTTTTGGGGGGTTATTTCTTGATTATATGCTGAATGAGGGGTGAATTATTTATGCCTCCCCTATTTAGATCATATAGGGTAGCTTCCTGACATTGCCATGGCATTTATAAACTGTCATGGCACTGGTGGTAGTGTAGCTGTAAGAACAACCTGAGGTCACTCTCATTTGCCTATCGGTTTAGGTAGGTTTTAGCTGGCTTCTTTATTGCAATCTGTTTTATTAGCAAGGACTTTATGACCTGTGTTTTGTGCCAATCTCCTATCCCATCCTGTGACTTAGAATGCCTAACCCTCTGCAAATATAGCCCAGTAGGTCTCAGCCTTATTTTACACTGCCCCCCTATTCAAGATGGAAGCACTCTCGTTCAAATGCCTCTGATAATATGTCATAAGATACATAAGGTATAGAACCTTACAATAATATTAGCTTTGCATGAGACATACAATTGTATAAATTACATTTTATATTTTAAAATACAAGTTGATTTCAGGTGTCCCTAAGCTGATTGCTACATCTCCTTTCTCTACTATTCACTGATGAAGGAACACATTTCACTGTAAAATTAGACTTTGAAAATGTAATTAGGTAGCACTTATTATAAATAATTATATTCATGTATGAGACAACTATTATTTTATTTTCAGGTCTGACATTTCATTTTCAAGTAAATTTTAGAAAGCTGGTTTTAGGCTTTATGTTTACATGAATCCGAGTAGATAGATGTAGGCATAAATATATGTATATTTGTGTGTGTGTGTGTGTGTGTGTGTGTAATATATACCTTGGAAAGTCTGTATCTTCAACCAATTAATGCATTTTAAGAATTCCTTTTGAAATTGTTTGATGTAAGAAGGGGTCAAGAATCCAACTAGAATATGGCCATGTTCAAATCAGCTGCTAGCTTTTTAAATTACATTTCAAAGTGGATAGAAATTTGAATTTTGATTATGAAAAATGTGGCTTTTGTTCATCTTGGGGTAAGTGCATTCATTTTGAATGATTAAGTTAAAATGCCCTTTTGCTTCCAAGACAGGAAAACTTAACTTCTACTTTTGATGTACAATATTATCTCTCTTCTTTAGTATTTTTTCTTAATAAGTGATTTAAAATTTCAAAGTTTCCAGCCAGAAGTGCATAGTATTTTTATAGAATACTTTCTGAATGATCACAGATCATGCTCACAGTTTCTAATTATTCATCATGACATTTAAAACCAATCCACTTGCCTTGATAGGAACAGCATTATAATGTGATGTTCAGATTTGCTAGAGATGACATTTTTCTCCCTTTGTTACATTTTGTTAACAACCTGTCCAGTACAGCATAATTTTTGCTTTGATACCAATTAAGCAAATTGCAGTACAGCTGTAATCCAATTGCAGATGAATGATGTGAAACCATAGTTTATCATAATACAGTGATATAAAACACAATAAGAAAGAACAAATGAGCTGTGAGGGTACAGATATTTACTGAACTATTTACATGATTAATGTTCTTATAATGTTTGCATTCTTATTGTCCTACATTATCTGTATGTTTTTAGCCTTTTTCCCTCTGATCAAAGCAAACTTGATGTTGTAAAATAAAAAGTAGAATATCTCAAAGAAAAATTACACTAGGACAATAAAATATTACCCACGTATTAACCATGGAAGAAGCAAATCACCCCTCAAATAGTTTCATTCTAGCTTAGATTAAAAGACTGTTGGAAATGGTGGAATTTCCTTTATAAAATGACAGAAACCAGCTTCATATTTTCTTTCCCTAAATAATTTGGTGTACTCCAAACACAAACGTTAATACTATGTTTTTATCCTTTATAGCCAATGATACCTTTTCTTTTTTGGGTGGGGGTTCTGGGGAAACTCACTGTGGCCCAGGCTGGAGTGCCGTGGTGGCACGATCATGGCTCACTGCAATCTCCGCCTCCAGGGTTCAAGTGATTCTCCCGTCTGAGACTCCCAAGTAGCTGGAACTACAGGCAGGCGCCACCACACCCAGCTAATTTTTGTGTTTTTAATAGAAGCGAGGTTTCACCATATTGACCAGGATGGTCTCGATCTCTTGACTTTATGATCTGCCCATCTCAGCCTCCCAAAGTGCTGGGATTACAGGCATGAGCCACAGTGCCTGGCCCAATGACACCTTCTTAACAATGTTTTATTATTAAAAACCAAAAAGGAATATTTTGAGACAATGGTAAATTGAATTTGATTCATAAAGTCATGGTTGTGAGCTTTTTGTCATTTTTACTCCTGATCAGCCCCAAACATAAAGCTCTCAACTGTGTTTTGTCTGTACAACAGTTCATGGGTTATATTATGATTTAGCATTCTTAGAATCTTCTCTGAAGATACAGATTTTTCTCTGTGACAGTTAACTTACTTAGAATATACTGTCAGGAATTACTAATTGCTAAAGGTTTTTAATACCTCGAATGCTTCTCTTTTAGGCTGCTCAATTTATATCTTTTTATTGCATTTCTTATAAGTTTGTACAGCTTCTCTATCACATGCAGGTAGTGCTTGAATTTCATGTTGTATAAACCATATGTTCATTTGAGTGTCATAACATTTTACAGAACTGAATTGGTAATATATTTATGCACTAAAGCAGGTATTATTATTTTTTAATTGATCTTGAATACAGCAAATGTCATACATATTTGCTAGTGTTTAGAGATTTCAATCCAAATGAGTTTTGAAAGATACAAAAACCTTTCTGGACTTTTCAGTATCTTTTCCCCTCTTTTTTTTTCTTGTGAATCTTGCTGATTTTTGTTACTCACAGAACAAGAAGTCTGCTTAGTGTGAGAATGTAAATCCCTTTCCAAACGTCACTCTGAAAGAAGGCTAGATTTGCTCCCTGGAAAGCAAGCATTACCCACTTCAAGCCAAATAAATGACAGTTATGGAAAAGGCAGCCTGGAAACGACATGAATTTGGCTATATTTCATCTCCACGAATGCAATGCTTCATAAATATGGAGGACTGACAATGTCTACAAACCCCTCCGTGTTAAATGATGCTACATTGCTTTGGCCTGCTGGGAGACAATAGCAGCAGGAACAATCTGGCATTGAGTAACCAGAAATGGAGTGGTTCTTTGTAAGCAAAAGCATTGACCATGATTCAGAAAGGCAGAGGTGACAAACTGTGCCACGTTCTGCAGAGAGTAGCTATAGCTTTAAAGCTGAGGATAATACCTCCCCTTGTGTTACATGGACTGGACCACTGGTCGCTTCAGTCAAGCCTCAGGCACATGTACGATCAATTCCCTAAAAAAAAAAAATTGTTAACTGTTACTATTGGGAACCCAATCCAAAATTACATTCTTGGCATTTTCAAGATGTGACACTGGCAGATCAAGATTAGAATCTAGGCATACTTCACTCAGAAATATTTTTTGAAAGCATATGTTAACTATGCCATGCTATGAACACTCAAGGATTTCTTTACATGTATATGTACTTGTGGTTTGATTTATCATAGAATTAAGACAAAATACATGTTCAACAGTAATTCTACAGATATTTATAGAATATACACGATATCTCAATCAACTAAATAGTTCTTGAATTTGGGAAATGAACACTAAGAAACCTAGTTTTAAGTATTCTTCTATTACTATTTTTCAAATCTATTTCAATCTACTTTTTCTTTTTGGGATTCTCATTGCCAAAATATGAAATGAGATAGTTAAATGAGATGATGTTTAAGGTAACTTTCCAAGCAAAAATTCTATAGATCTGTTTGGAACTATTCACTGTATAACAACATGGTTATTTATATTGTGTGTTTTTGAAATTTTCAGATGTCAAGTTTGATCAAAATATATAAAATTCCCCCTTTAAAGAATTGTTTGTAGCTATGTTTGTTGAAATCATCGAGAGTAGCATATAAATATTTGATGGGCATTTGGAGGGACATCAGATACATTTCAACATAGAATAAAGACAAAATGCATCTTCAATAGTAACTCAACAAATATTTATTGAGTATATAGTATATGTCAAGCAACTAAATAGCTCCTGAATTTGGATAAGGAATACCAAGAAAACTTATGTCAGTCCATCTCTAATTATGTCCTCTAAAAGAGATGAAATTGTAGCTTGTCAGAATTCCAAAATCGTGTTTAAAACATCTAGGAAGAATTCCAAAATGGATTTCTCTGCAATGTGTACTAAGAAAAGCAAATAAAACACTTTTTTTTTTTATTTTGGATAATGCATAGTTATAACACTAAGTATGCACACAATTAAAATACTTAGTGTTTCATGTTTCATGCAATAGATATCATATATACCAAGATGGATAAGACAATGACAAGCTGTATTGATAAAGAAAAAAGAAGATAAGATATTTGACAAACATCAGCATAATTGCCAAGCATATGGACTAAATATTTATATAATTTGGTTAGAATTACTATTGCTATATAGAAATGTAAGGTTTTCTTGTTCATATCATCTATTTAATCTTTTTATATCTAGTAAGTGAAAATTGCAAAAAATCAAAATAAATAAAAATGGTTAAATTAGAAATTATTAATATGCTATGAGTCCACCCAGCATTTCTATCCAGAAATGAGGAGAAAGATGAAGTTGCAAAGGAGATAAAGAAAATTCTGGCAAATCACAAACAACACTAATTTAATGTGGCAAAGATGAAGTAGGAGTACACCACTCATCTTTTGAATACATAGTCATTGAGCATTTTGTATATATTAGACACTGTTCTGTCGAGTCTGGAGGGCAGGTATAATTTTTCCCACACCCTGACCTATCTCCTACACTGTTCTAGAACTGAAGGTAGAACAGTGCAGAAGGCAGACAAGGTTCCTCCTCTCATGGAGCTTTCTATCTAGTTAGTGGAGCAAGGGAGGCAGACTATAGTTAATCAAAATACAGGAAGCAAAGAATAAAATATATTTTTATGATGATTGTTACACAAAGAAACAATAGAGTGATGTGCTGGATTGAAACAGAGGGCTACTTAAAATCAAGGTGTCAGGGAAGTTCCAGGTGAAGATTAAGCTGAGATCTAATGATAAGAAGAATCCGAAGGAAAAACCTTTCAGGCCAATGCAAAAATAATGATGGGAAGAGTATTTCAGAGAAGAAACAGTGAAAAGACCTCAGGAGAGGAGCAAGGCTTCTCATATCCTAGAAATAGAAGAAAGGTCATCATTGCTGGAGTTTAAGAAACAAGGGAAGAGGGGTGTGAGATAAAGACAGAGGAATATGGGAACAGATGAACACTGAGATTGAAAAAGTGGTAAAAATATAGATTTTATTCTAACTAACACTGGTAGTCGTGAAAAGGATTAATTCAGGGAGGATGAGAAGATCCAGTTAGTTTAAGACAACTGGCTCCTTTGCAGATCATGTGTTTGGGGATGGTGTTGGATGGGGCCTCTCCAGGAAGTCAGGGTGGAAGAACGGCAGCTAGACGAGAGGAGATGATGATTTATGCACAGGCGGTTTGGAGGAAATGAAGAGCTTCATTTGAGATATGATTTGAAGATGAATGCCTTTCTAATTCTTGGATAAGTGGAGTGAGATCAAGAGGACTCTAAGAAAGCTTTTGTGTTTAGCTATATAATTTTCTATTCTATCTACAAATGGCTTTTTTCCCCACACCGTTTCCACTATAGCTTGTAACTTTGCTCACTTCATTTATTCACTTATTATCTTTTTCTTTCTGTAATCAACTTCTTAATGCTTCTGTTGGCATCTCTACTAACAGTATACACTGTGCCAAAAGGTTCTCCATTATGTTCTTACCTAGCTCTGTATAGGGAATGAGCCCATTTTCTCTAAGGAAATCCACTGTTCTGGATGAGAAAACAGGCTTTACTGGCTGAGTTAAAACAGGAAAGCCATTATCTTAGGAATCAGTATTCTAATCTACACCTCTTGAGTCTATTTTAGTTATCTCTAGGAAAACTCAAATGAATAACTCAAACCTGGAATAAAAGTAATGGCAGGAAAGGTCATTTATTTTTGCTTCCTATAATGGATTACAAAACACACTATAGACATAAGGAATGAAAATTTCAATACAAAATATATTTTATGCAACATACTATGTAATGAATTGATTGCTTACATTAAACTGCAAGATTGAGAAGAGAAAGAGCAACAATGTGCAAAGTCTCTCAAGTGTAAAGAATGAGTATAGAGGCAAACTTTCTGAATAATATTCAGCATTTCATATAAATAGAAAGAGGTGTCATTATATTTCAGCCACTGAAGCTAATGGAATAATATTCACGATTCCTGTGCATGGCTGAAACATTGAATGTGTGGAGCAAGAACTGCTCTTTATTACCACATAAAATTTAAGTTATTTTGTTCGAAGGGGCTCTCTGACTCCAGACATCAAATATATTACTAGTTCATTTAAGTGTTTTTAAATATCAGAAGTAACTCAATTAATTTAATTAGTGGTACCTATTTGGCTTAAAAGAATTGGTGATAAGTATTCTATGTATTTACATATTTGTTTAAAAGACTGAGACTAGACAGCAAAGAAAGTTAAAGTGATAGAAGATAATTAAATGATATAAGAAACTATATACCTGATATAATGGAAGTCAGGGAGGAAATTACTACATTTTTTGATGTATAATTTTTTAAACTTTTATGTTAGGTTTTGGGATACATGTGAAGGTTTTTTTACAAAGGTAAACACAGGGGTTTGTTGTACATGTTATTACATCACACAAGTGTTAAGCCCAGTACCCAATAATTATCTTTTCTGCTCCTCTCTTTCCTCCCATCCTCCCCTCTCAACTAGACCACAGTGTGCGTTGGTTCCCTCTATGTGTCCATGTATCCTCATCATTTAGGTCCCACTTATAACTGAGAATATGTGGTATTTGGTTTTATGTTCTTGTGTTAGTTTGCTAAGGAGAATAGCCTCCAGCTCCATCCATGTTCCCTAAAATGACATGATCTTTTTCTTTTATATGGCTGCATAGTATTCCATGATATATATGTGCCACATTTTCTTTATCTGACCAATCTGTCATTGTTGGGCATTTAGGTTGGTTGATTCCTTGTCTTTGCTATTGTGAATAGTGCTGCAATGAATATTTGCATGCATGTGTCTTTATGGTAGAATGATTTCTATTTCTCTGGGTATATAGCCAGTAATGGGATTGCTGGGTTAAATGGTAATTCTGCTTTTAGCTCTTTGAGGAATCTTTGTACTGCTTTTCACAATGGTTGAACTGATTTAAACTCCCTCCAACAGCATATAAATGTTTCCTCTCCACAACCTCACCAGCATTTGTTATTTTTAGATTTTTTAATAATGGTAATTCTAACTGGTATGAGATAGTATCTCATTTTGGTTTTAATTTGCATTTCTCTAATGATCAGTTATATCGAGCTTTTTTCAATATGCTTGTTAGCCATATGTATAGCTTTTGAAAAGTGTCTCTTCTCGTTCTTTGATCATTTTTTAATAAAGTTGTTTTTCTACTGTAAATTTGTTTAAGTTTCTTATAGATGGCGGATATCAGATCTTTGCCAGAGGGTTAGTTTGCAAAGATTTTCTCCCATTCTATATGTTGTCTCTTTACACTGTTGATAGTTTCTTTTCTGTGCAGAAGCTCTTAAGTTTAATTAGATCCTGTTTGTCAATTTTTGCTTTTGTTGCAATTGCTTGTGGTGTCCTTATCATGAAATCTTTGCCTGTTCCTATATCCACGATAATATTGCCTTGGTTGTCTTCCAGTTTTTTGTTTTTGTTTCTTTTAAATATAGTTTGGGTTTTACATTTAAGTCATCATCTTTCATTCCAATTCCTCCAGTAGTCCCCTGACTGGCCTTGTTGTAGTCTGTTCTCCATGTTGCAACCACAAACATAATCTTTGTAAAGACAAATTAGATTGTGCTACTTCTTAAAAACCCCTCCATAACTATGAGCATCTCTGAAAATAAGTGTAATCTTTTATTTTCAGATGTATAAAGCTATGGAGGGGTTTCATGTAAACTTTACAACAAACTTTAAGGCTCTCTGTGATCGGGTCCATGCCTATCTCTCTCATCCCTTCTGGGTTATGCTTGCCTTACTCATCTACTCTCTGTTGTTCAGATTCAGCCTTGTGTCTGCTAAGTCCCTTTGCTCTTGCTCTTGCCTATGAAGCCTTTCCCTTGGCTCTTTGAGTGGCCAACTCCTCCTTATTCTTCATGCCTGGACTCATGTTTTACATCCTAAAGTAAAGCAAATCCAATTCTTCACTCAATGAAACCAGAGACTTTGTTCATCTTGTTTATTCTAAGAGTTTTCTCTACCCTAGTATAACTAGCACATAGGGGCACCCAACCATTCACACAGAAGTAGGAGTCTAGAATTCAGGCTGGACTTAACTGTCAATGGAATAACAGACTCAAAATGTGAATGTGGGAAAGTCACTTAGGTGACCTATTCTTCAGTTTCCTAATTTGTGAAATTGAGGTGATAATAACAACTTCTATCTCATAGGGCTGTTGTGAAAAATAGATAATTCACATAAAACATTTAAAATGGTGTCCTGTATGCACTAGGTAACTATAAAATATTAGTCATATTTACTTGCTGAATAAATTTTATCTAATCCAGTAATTCTAAGGATGTGATTTCAAGACTAGTAGCATAAACACCACCTACAGATTTTCCTGGAAATGGAAAATCTGGTACCACCCGAGACCTACTGAATTGGAAACTATAAGATCGAGGGCCAGCAAGCTGTAGTTTCACAAACATTCTAGGTGATTCTGTGATTGCGATGCCCACTAACCTTTGTTCTCATCCTCGTAATTTTCAAAAGACTGTTGTGAGAATTAAATATATAAATCTATAAAAGATCCTTAACATGATACCTGGTAAAATAGTATATTTTAAAATAAAATATAGTTGTCATTCTTATGTTATTTTCCCCCTAACCTAGGGAATGAGCAGTTCAAGAACAGGGGAATTGTATATTTTTTTAACTTTTAAATTCTCAGTTTCTGGAAGGTTGTGTAGCACATGAGCAAGTGATTAAGTGATGAATGAAACGTAAGGAAGATGCTACCAAGGGGCAAAATATAGTAAAACTTGTTTCTTGGTGTTTGTTAGCTATAGCTCTATTAGTTTTTCTTATTCACGTCTAGGGAGGAGGTGGGTTAATCTGCATACAATTTCTTCAGATTTCTTGGAAGGGAATAAAAGCCAGTTCTTTTCTCCAGTTCTCAGAGTGAGGATGACTGGTGAGGGAAGATTAGAGTTGCCCAAAGCAAATCTACATGGCAGGGAAGAAGGGTACTTAAATAAAAGGAAATCTAGTCTACTGATTGATGACTCAATGAATGGGTCTAAGGGTTTATGTCATGATTTGTGGTGGGTGATGAAAGTTTCCTAGACTCAGTTAATCCAGTGCATTCAGCTTTGAAAATAGTGGCTTCATTAATTAGGAATGCTACAATTTTAAAACCCAAGATTGAGGCTCCCAGGTAGCCAAGATATTAAAGGGAAGGAGGATAATCAATAAAGAGAAAATCAAGAGGCTTAGAAATGTTATGCCCAAATACTTAAATCTAGGAAGTGTGCCAAAAAACAGATTTAATGACCTTCAGCAACAAGTTTACTCTGAAAGATGAAATATACTGGCACTTGGAGTTGGGGCCTTTGGGGGAGAGTGATGCACTGGGTGTCTGGTTAGATTGGGGTTAGGAGACTTTACGTAGTTTCAACTCAAATGCCGTAATGATCCCAATGTCTGTCCTTTTCCTGAGCTGAGAATCGTAAATTCTTGTCTCACAATGAGTGCTCTGAGGACCAGCAGCTCAGCATCGCCTGGGAGCTTGTTAGAAATGCAGAATCTCAGGCCTCACTCTGGACCTACTGAACTAGAACTGGAGTTTAACAAGGTCCCAGGTGCTTATATGTACATTAGAGTTTGAGAAGCTGTGCTCTAGGTCAGCATTTCTGACTCTTGGTGCACATGAAAATCACCTGGGGAGCTTTTTGAATTCCTACGCCCAAGCCCACTCTCAACCAATTAAATTAAAATCTCCAGATGGGCTTCAGGTATTCTTTTTTGTTGAAGTACGCCAGGTGATTTCAATATGTGGCTAACATGTAGAATCATTTTTCTTGATTATAAGGAATTCCTCTGGTTTTTATTTATAAAAATTATTGTGATTTACATGATTTATTTATCTGTGATAACAGAAACACTATCCATTATTTCAAACTCTTGTTTATAAAAGTATGTAAAATATGTATTATATAGTATATAAAATAAGATAAAAATTAATAAAAATATATTTCAGCAAACATTACATGTAAGTGTACTCAGGAACTACATTCTTGTGCATTGTGTAGAAATACGTTTAACAGGTAACTTAATCATTGCCATTTTTCAACTAATATCACTGAGTTCTTTTCACCTGAACTTGGCAGCTATGGGCATGTTTTTCATTCTAACTGCACTGTAGAGTGGATACCCAGCTACAAAATGTTGAATAAAAATTTACCTACAGCCATTGTAACTTGTTGAAGAGATTTAGCTTAGTTGCTAAAATGTCAGATGCAACCCTGTAAGTGGGTTGCTTTTAAAAATCTCCCCTGCAGGCTTACCTTTCCTTTTACCCAGCAATTGCATTAATAGGTGCTTTTAAAAGGTAGCTGGTCCTCTCAAGATGTTGGCTTCTTTTAAAATTCTTTTAATCAAGATCTGCCTCTAATGCTCTTCATTTACTTTCTTAAGTGAAAATATAACATGAAAGCCAATTCCAAGCCACTCGGAGGGGAAAAATAACTGTTACGGGGCTGGACCGAAACAGAGGCACGGTGCCTCCCCTTTGAAGTGTGGCCACCTGTGAGCTCCTATTGATCTTGGGCAGCCGAGCTTCAAAGGGATAAGGCTGCACTTCTCCCCCACCTGGCCACTGCATGGCATAACACTTTTGAGTCAGCAGGGGCTACTTTCAAGTTAAAATTTGGATTAAAAAGCTAAATTGTGAGAGATGAATAGCTCATAAGGCAGCTTTTAAAACATAAGTATGATTTGAGACCTGCTCAGTTCTATCTTCTCCACCTCCTTCCTTTACTCTCTTGTTACCTTCAGTATTTTAAAGGTCAGCTTTTTTCAAATTAGTTTCTATATCAGAATTTAATGAAGTCACTAACATGAAGGTGAATAGTTGATCTATCTAGAGCAATCAGGAAACTGAAAAACCAAAATAACTTCCCACCTACATCTGTTGACCTTGTAATGAAAAAGGAAATTCAGCAGAGAAACGAAACTTTTTTTGTCTTTTCAGTGGGCTATAATGGAAATGGTGATTTATTTATAGATTTAAATAAATTTTGAGAGGTAGTTGCATTTTGTGATTCTATATATTTACTAAAGTACCTGTATTCAGACTATTTCTTATGGTGTGTTATAATCCTAAAAAATTCTCAACTCCTTATGGGGTCCTTTTAGTACATGAGAAAGTCAAAGAAGATAAAGCTTAATACGAAAAGATTGTAATATTCAGGTTTAGTAGTTGAACATACTTTACTTTGTATTTATGGAGATTAGTATATAGTTAAGAATAAAAGACTACTCTTTTGTGTCTATAATGATAGCATTTTCCTTTAAATTGGACTATTATGTTAAAAATATTTTTAAATGTGGTATCCATTAAGAAAATATCAACCTTTAAGTTTCCATTTCCATTTTAATCCTCAGAAAATGACTGTCCTCCTATGACTAGGACTTGAAAGAATGTGTGTTCCTAGATGAATACCTTAGTTACAAAGGATGTATGTAAGGGGTAATACCAAAGTTTCATGACTCAGAAGAGTTTAGGTAAACACTGCATAAAACTAGAAAGAGTCTAAAGAGTTGGTTCAAATCAGTTACTAGAAATATCTCAAAACTGCACTCAAACTTATAATCCAATTGTAGGATCAATAAGAATTTTTTCTACTTTTCCATTAGAACAGTGGACAGAACCACCTGAAATTTCTTGTTTCACAATACGGTACCTGCCATTCAGGGTAGGGAAGAATTATAATCTCAGATGAGAATACAGAAAAGGAATGGAAAATAGGAAATATGTGTAAATCTTTCACTTGCTTTTAAGGCAGTCACATTATAGTAGTAAATAAGCAAAACTAACAAAGTCTGTATTGTCTATTATACAATTTATACAATTTGCAATTATGTACATACTTATCAGTCCAAAGATATACATTTTTCTAAGGACTCTCAAATTTTACTTGTTTTATATACAAAATGTTAATAATTGTCTGCATGTTTAAAAGGTAAAGAAACTGTCAGTTTTATGCTGTGGAAGTAGCATTTCATTTTGCCAACACTAGCAACTATGAAACAAAGCCTTCAGTTTTTTTTTTTTTTTTTTAACATTTTAGTATTAATGGCAATCACAGAGTTTTGCTTAGTCTCTGATAATAGGAATAATGTCAGTGGCACACTTAATATGCTCAAGTGGCATTTGCGTAAAAGTTTCACACTGCTGCTACAACTAGTTCCTAATATTGTACGATAAGGTAAATGATCTCTCACCTACTTTTCTATTTAAGGATCTCAGCAGAACATAATAAGCATGCCAACACTCTGTCAGTATTATATTTTCTTTAATTTACAACCTTCTATTTATCGGCTTTTATTTATTTGAAGCAACTTATGACAAGAGTTATAGTTATGATGTGTACTGCTGTTTAAAACATACATATATACATATGTGAAGTAAACACTGTCTTAACTACCAGGAATCTTAAAGACCAGAAAATGAATAAGCTCATGAAATAATGTAAAACCATTGAATTGTATGTTGATTTTATTTTCAAGGGTCAACATTTTTTTTTTTTTTTGAGATGGAGTCTCGCTCTGTCACCCAGGCTGGAGTGCACTGGCACGATCTCAGCTCACTGCAACCTCTGCCTCCCAGGTTCAAGCAATTCCCCTTCCTCAGCCTCCTGACTAGCTGGGACTACAGGGCCAGCCACCACACCAGGCTAAGTTTTTGTATTTTTAGTAGAGACGAGGTTTCGCTATATTGGCCAGGCTGGTCTCGAACTCCTGACCTCAGGTGATCCACCTGCCTCAGCCTCCCAAAGTGCTGTGATTACAGGTGAGAGCCACTACACTGGGCCAGGATCAACATTTTCTTTAAAATCTTTAATATTCAATATTCAGTAAAAGGTTTTTTAAGAAAAAGACTAAGATTCTGACAAATCGATAGTTTTGCTTACTAACAACACCTGATACTAATAGTGTAATACAATACCTAAAAAAAAAAATTAATTTGCAAATAATGATTGACTACTAAAATCTCCTTTTGGTGAATGTAAAAATTTAAGAAGCTCCAATACAAAGTACTGAAAACTTTCATGGAAGATGAGCATTCATCACCTTCCGAATGTTTTTATTTTGTTTAGTCTGAAACTTTTATTAGATGTGGTTGAAAACCATGAAACCTCTGTACGGGTACTAGAAAATTATCTTAAGTATGCAATATTTAATTTAAAAACTATGAGCACTGAAGCATAGATAAATTGTAATTACAGAACAATTAAATTTTTTAGTGATTCACATAAGAAAACGAATTTATTTTCTTCATATTTATATTCAGGGTAATATTCGTTTATATTTCTGGGAAATAAATATAATACATACAATATCCATTCAAATTTAGAAATTGTTTTCTTTCGCTCAGCCTGCTTATCATATCTATCTAGCTATCAATCAATCATCTATGTATTTATCTATCTTATGTTTAAAAGTAAAATTGTCACTTTTTAAAAACATTGTGGCTCCAAAAATGTTTGATGTTGCTGTACATGAGCACCATGTATCTTTCATTTAATCTGCAAAAAAATTAAAATGACTTAATCTCACATTGTGTTATTGTTATTATTAGTAATAACAACATTGTTAAATTATTAATGGTTTATTTTTTAAATGATCATCCCAGGAAACAGAAGATTTTAAAAGTTTGATTAGCATTTTATTCTATTTACCTCTAATAGCTAGCAATCATGTCGGACACATGACAATGACTTTTGCTTCACTCCGACTGAAAACATAGTCTAAAGAAAAAAATGTTTCTATAGAGAGAATTTGAGAATTCTTTGACAGTAAGAGGGATAGGCAAAAAATCTAAAAGAGCAAACACTTATCACTGTTGTTAGAGAGTAATTAGAAATAGCTTGATATTATATTTTCAATAGCACAACATTTTCACCTCAATTGAATACAAATATTATAAACACTGAACACAGAAGCCATGTCTCTTGCTCAAGGTACTACTCTCCAGCCTGGCCTTTGATTCTGATGAATGAAATAGCAAGGTTTTGAATCTGCTGTGTGTTTGAATCTGCTATGTGTTGAACGGACTACTGAGATGGATACATGAGTTTTAAACACAGAAATCCATGTAAGATAGATTTAGGGAACTTTCACAGTAATTGCAAAACCATCAAGTTGGAGAACTATAGGTAGAGACAAGTAATTAAAATTTTAGAAATATGCTAATTTTCCAACTTGTTAAGTAAAATCAATACATACTTTGCGGCCCTTCATTACACATACTTTTAAGTTAGCTATTGGGATACTTTTCATTTATGTGTTCAAACAAAAAGTAGGGAAATATATCATAATGAATTTCAATATATTTTCTTTTCTTAAAAATTCCTGCAATTTGTTTACTCATCTAATGAACCAAAAATTGGGATGACAGGGAGGATTTAATACATTTTACAGGGTCTTGACCTCCTTTTTATGTATATGCTTGTTCTTAGTTCTAAAACCTTAGTTCTAAAATATATATGATACTTTCTTTGAAACATGATAATGAAACTATGATAAATAATATAACCTTTATTATTTTTTAGTTTATACATCTTGAATAATAAATATGTATTAAGCAACTGTCAGCTGGCAATAGTATTAGTTACTGGAAATTCAGCTCTTAATAGGACAAACTAGTTACAGACAAGGTTGTATAGGAGCAAATGGCAAATATGTCTAACCTGCTCTAGAAGTTTGAGGATGTACTCTTGTAGAAAATGTTTTAGGTGAGATTTGAAGCACTAATAAACTTTAATCAGGCAAATTGGAGAAAGAGAATTGGACATATTTGAGTGGAAACCAAAGGAGGACATGAGCAATGTGATTCCTAGTTGTACACATAATAGAGCACATGCTGTGTTCTAATGTTTACATGTGACTGTGCCTTAGTGTATTGTTCTCTTAGCACAGGGCTCATTGCATCATAGGTGAGCCATCAAAGATTTAAAGAAAGATAAATAAATATTAGAGGCAAGGAAAGAAATCATTCATTCTAGAAGCAAAAACATTAAACACCTGCAACAGATCAGTTATTTGGGGGGAAACTGCAAAGACACCATTGGTGAAAACACTAGAAAGTGAAAATGTGTAGGCAAGAGTGTTGATGGGAAAGAAATACAGAGAAAGAAGAAAAAACAATGACAGATGAACAAAATATTTTTTGTTTCATCAACTAAACATGTTTTGTTCTCTTGGCATTCCTGATACCATACCTCGCCTTTTTCTGTTTTTTTCTGAGAACCAGGGCTCTTCATAGTCCACAGTTCACCATCTGAATGGTGGCATGCTGTTCTCATTCACAGGTAAATGTACAGGACAACTTTTCATGATAACATACTGGAATTTTAGTGTATGTAAGTTTAGGTTACTTCTTATCTAACTTTTATTTTTATGTTAGAGAATATTGTTGTTAATAGTGAAAGTTTGCCAAAGTAATCTAAAAGATGAGTAAAAAAATGGAAATTGAAAATGTAAGGATTCATAAATCTACCATAAACAGTTACTGGAAAAATGATAATCCTTCTTAGTAACAAATTTTATATGTCTGCATTTTTTTACCATTGTATCTAAGCAAACAGATGAGATGGCACGAGCTTGAGAGGAAAGCATTCTGTAACAGAAGCAACATAAGGGCTCCACTTGTGTGTGTTTGAGATTTTTCATAATGCTGTGTGGCTTCAGAAGTGCTTTTCTTATTAAATTCTCTCTCCTCTTCATCAGCTTCAGAGTCCACGCACTTTGTCATCCACATCATCATCCATTATCCATTTTTCTGCCAGGCTGAGAAAACACTGAAGGATGAAAACACTTTCAACTGACATTGGGAGAGCAAAATAACACACTGAACAAGCAGTCGTTCAGGGACTCTATTTCTTCCTGGTGTGTAAATGACTGCAACCATGCTGTTCAGTAGATTGACGGAGAGATGAAGGGACAGAGTAGCCTACATTCCACCAATCTATTTCAAAGATGACAAGACCTTCATGACCCTTGAAAGGACATTTCTATTTCCAGTTTTTAAAAAATATTCAACTGTTTAAATATTAGTGAAGATAAATGTTAAAAAACACTAGTAGAATACAAAAGTTGCAATATTAAAATTATCACATTTAGTCTAGTGTAGGCATCTTGAAATATTCTGCTTTGGGTAGGTAGAAAATAAAGTGTGATGTTTCCATAAAGCACAGCCAAGTGGAGGAAATTTGGCCTAATTGAACAGTAACTTATTACAATGTATTTTCAGGACCTCTGTATAGCAGCCCATGGAATCTAATAAAAGTGTTCAATTTCACCAACCTTTTCAGTCTTATTTACATAATACCAAATAATGCAAAACAAAATCTTATAAAGAGCCATGTAATACTTGGGTATATGTCAAGTTTGTGTTTAAAAATTTTCATTTTAAAATAGAAAGTGAAGGCCTCTGCAACTTTGAAGTTCTCATGTATTGAATGTTTGGTTTGTAATTTCAGTTGAAAAACATAAGTGAACTGACCAAGATAAGTAGGAAAGATTTTACTTTATTCTTTAATTTATAATCATATTAAAACAATTCCTTCTTACTGAGAGTTAGAGCAAAATGACTGTTGATTTGTTTTAGTTCCTTAAGAGACTCTCTCCAGAAAACAAAAACGACAAATCAATACACCAAAATGGTGCAAATAATTTTCCTTTGAATAGCAGGCAATATCCAAAATGTCTGAATTTTGACAGACTCTGAAGTTATTAAATGAATTTCGTGTCAAATAGTTTATATGTATACCTTTAGATAGCACTACAAACTTCAAAGGTGTCATGTGTTAAGGAATATAAAATGTAATACAATCTAATATTCAGCCTATATTTCTGATATTAATATTAACCCAGACATTCTTAGAATACATTGTATCCTTTTATAAAATAGATAGATACATGAAGGATATTGAAATTAACTTCATGCTTTATGAATAAATCTTTTAATATTCTAATAACATTGAGGAAAAAACTGATACTCAGTACACTTTTAATCATCTCCCTCCTCCCAAAAGAGTACAATGATAAAACAATTTAAGATTATTGAACCAAATGTCCTTTAAAAACAACAGGCAAATGCATTTAAATTTACTAATATTCTAGAGAATATTGAATGTGATTTGGAAATTCTTGAAATATATTTCAGTAATTCACTAAATTCCAAACTTTTAATCATTTATCTTTTATCTTTTAAGAAGTCTAACAGTAAGATTCAGTACAAATATTGACAACCCTTTTCCCCGGCGTGCTATAGTCTGAGTATGTGTTGAGTTTGGATGGAAAAGAGTAGTAGTAAGTGGGATTCGCATTTACTACAATGGGAGCTGGCTTTTAGCCCGCCTCCATATTTGTGTTACTGATAAGGCATTGCAGCCTGTTTTTATCTTTCAATAATAAAAGAAACCAAACAAATCATATATTAGTTTTTAAAGCTTATAAAATGTACCAATAAACAAATTGTTTTGTCCATCTCTACTTACTGGAACAATTATAGGTTATTTATGTGTCTGGGCACTGAGTATTTTCTCTTTCTCCTTCCTTTTTGTCATTGTATCCCATTAGTCTGTCTTCTTTTTATCTCCCTTTCTCCTCCTCTCTTCATTCTCCTTCTCTTCTTCCTTTTCTTCCTCTTTCCCTTCATTTCCTTCTCTTCTTTTTACCTGTCTCCTTTCTCCCTTCCTCTTCACATGACTCACAACTAGGATGTCAAAATGAGAATGCCACCAGAGTGAAGGTCCTCATAATATCCTGAATCTGAAGTTGCTAGGTTAATCTAAATGCATGCAAATTTTAAGTATATGAGTTTCTTTGTAGGGTTCATTTGAGTCACATAAAATGGGTTATTTAGTCTAAAATTTTCAATCTGGTAACAGATAACTTTTTTCCATCTTTCTTTTAATGCAACTATTCCTTTTCCTTAAAGACTAGTCTTGCAATATTTACAGGTTCCTTTATTCTTTCTTGTACTATTTAATACTATTTCTCTTACCTCCAAAACTTCAAAACTTAAAATTAAACTACCTCTACAGTTTCAAAATTTGTTTTTACCTGCTATCATTCAATATCATAGAATCATCTTCAATATTTGTTTTAGAAAGGTAGACACAATTTGAAATAGTAAATCTCATTCTGCCAAAATTGACTTTAGCTGCAAAGCCAAAACATATTCTTGCTTCGTCTTATTGTAAATTCTTACTCGACTGTTCTGATCTAACCTGGTGTTCATTTTTGGCCTCCATTCTTGTCTCTATCATTACACATTTTTACTTGCAGTTATTTCATTATACTATTATTATACTTCATTATTCCTTTTCTAATATTTGATTTAGATAATATATACTATTTATCCAACTCTGAAGAACTGTGACTCCAAAAGCAGCTTTGTCTAGCTTGTTTTTGAAATAAATATGAAAAAATGAATTTGTACATTGCTTGTTATGTTTTGTATGCATGTGATTTAGAGTACCACCAAACAATTCTAACAAAAAGAATATGGTTAAATATCTCTCTGGTGGCAAAAATTAACTAGGTAAACCAATTTATTCCTGAAATTCTCTTCATTTACTGGTGAAATGTTGGAAGACAATTCTTCACAGGTCTTTTGTACATGTTGCAAACAGGCACACAGACTGCTCTTTGTTCCAGATTATCTTTTAAAGGATATTTGTATAAAGAATAGTCATGGATCATAAAGTTAATATCTCCCTCTTAAGTAACAAGTTTGCTTATAGTCCTGGAAGATAGAGATGACTGTTTCCCTTGGGAGGAAAGGGTAGGCAGACTTATTATACAATATAAAATATTTAGGTTCCCTAAGATCAGTGTTTCTCTCCTATAATACAATGCAGGTACCGTGTGGAACAATTCAGGTTGCCCTGCAAGACTCAGGGCTTGGGGAAATAGTGCAAATACTGATCCTTTTGTTCTGCTATTACAATAAACCATCTTCTACCTCTGCCCCAAGAGTCTTGTGTCATATAACAGCATCCTTGAAACTTAACAAGCTATCTCCGACCTTTAAGAGTTTTTGACAGCTCTTGGCAACCTAGGTGATGTTCTTGTAGAGAGGTGGCTTTCTGGAAGAGTCTCCTTTGAGGACTCATTATCAAACTTTGAGTAAAGTTCATGGAAACCAGTAGTGAAATGTTGAGAAAATTATATGGTCAACCAGGCAATAAATGATTCTCTACTTTATTTTCTATTGATGAGGAAAAACTGAAGACACAAACTGTAAGATAAGAACCTGAAAGCAGGTTCAAAGACAGATGCCCAAACACTGCCTGGGTGTTGCTAACAGTCTTCCAGGCTGGAGGGTGTGGGGAAGACTTCTACCAATCTGGCATCCAGTCTCTGGTTTGCCCCACTGTAACAACTCATGCTAAGATTTGCCTGGGCCAGGGCAGATGTTTCTGACTGTCTTTAGAAAGTATTTACAGAGATGTGCACCCACACAGGTGAAACAAGAGACAGTCATCACCACTGTGGTAGAAACCCGGGAAATCATTAGAAATGTAATTGGTGCTTGGGAGATGAAGGGCTGGACATACACGGTAATGCTAATTAAGAAAAATGGCAACAGCTGAGCTTCTTACAACTCAGAACCACCTACGGTCTTTGCTATCAATCTTAAATTCACTTTGTCTCAGGGATTTTGAAGTGGGTTCTGGCTGCTACGAGGGAGCTTTGGTACTCTCAGGAAGAATTTCTGAGAAAGATGATTTTTCATAGAAAATCAGAGATGAAGCAATAGCTAGTACTAGGGCTCTTACTGCCAAGATTTAGTTTAAAATGTGAATGCAGTTAACTCATAAGAAAATAAGAAACTGACTCAAAGGGATGATGATAAATTAATTCAGCAAGCCTTGCTGCTCTGGATAGAGGGTAGGGTAGGGTGTTAAAATTGTACAAGAAAACCAACAGAAATCACACAAAACAAACATTGCAAGGCTAGACTTCCTTGGTTATATGAAGGGAAAGATAACAAGTCACTCTCCCTACTGAGGGAAAACTTAAGAGATATTATTCTTGTAATGGACAGCAGATGATATGGATTAAAATCATCCCCTAAAAAAAGACTGACACTAAGCAAGTCAAGCGTGATTCAGTCAAACAAACCTTGTGGTTTTAGTCAGAAAGAAATATGACTGTGGCTTTTGACATAGAAGAACCCAAAACTGAGACCGTCAGTAATAATGACCTTGCTGCCCTGTAGAAAGTTTAGAATGAGCTGAAAACAATAAAGTTTTGTTTTTGAGTTACAAGATACTGCCATGCTGCTGGCAACTGCAGTGAATTCAAAGCCTTGCTTACAAGCTCAGAACTACTCTCTCCCTTCACGTCCTCAGTCCCTCTTTATTCTTACATCTCAAACTTCCTTGCTGTAGTGACAAAGGTACTTAGGCATGATACTAGGTCTGCTTGTTTGCAAGAGTGACTGAAAGCTATATGCAGCAATCCAAGGATGTTGGGGGAACTTCAAGAAGGAGAGAGACAAACTTAGGTGGCTCCATTAGACGGAACTGGCTAAGTCACCATCCTATATGTTTGTTGAGGGAGGGGTGCCCAAATTCATCTGATGGGGTTTGGGTTTGGTTTCATAGTAGGAAAGGAAAGAAAGCTAACATGATATTGTGGTAGGGCACTGTATTATTTTGTTGCTTCTCCCTCTGAATGTATAGTAAGAATTGAGACATTCATTCTTATGTCATCCTGTGTCATAAACTGCTGGAATTCATTTGATTGAGAAGAGTAACATTAGTGTTTTGTTTTGAGGGCCACAGTTTTCTCAAACATATTTACATGCATAAGCATGTGTGTGCATGCACACACATGCACCCCCCTCTAATCCTGTCTCCTTGCTGGCCTAAAAAGGAATCACTTTTTCATGCTTTTAATCACTTATCATTGCTTTCAAGTTACAACCCTGACATACCACAGACAAAATTCTCGTGTATTATATAATATTACTCCCTGCACTATTTGTGGATAAAATCCTAACTTATGTACAGAAAATATAAGATACCCTTAAACATGGAGTCTTTAATATCTTAAGTGAAACTTTATTTTTAGTTACAACGTTGAAAGAGTTAAAGAAAATAAACATGGAGGACATTTAGAAAAAGTGAAGTCCCAGGACATTTAAGCCTAATATGAGAGAATTATGCCTCTCTTCAGTTGTTGGCATAAAGAAGGAGGTTGGTAAATCAAGAATTAGGGAGTACTAAAGACAAAATTTGTACTATATTAAAATTTAACCATGTGCAGCTTTTAGAATAAAGTAAAAACATATCTAGGACTCCAATTCTAAATGCTACATAGCTAATATCCTCACAGATATTTGTTGGCATTAATTTGCATGTGTGGCTGTAGGTCCTAAGCATGAAGAGAGAGTTATTCCCTGCCTACGATTTATAAAAAACTTGGCTATCTCTGCCTCATATGATAGGCAAAATTACCTTGAACAATGTCCAATGAGAATTCTGGGAAGATGGTGGAGTAGAAAGTACTAACTATCAATCTTTCTACCTCAACAGTAATTGCACGAGCAGAATCTGACTCTTCTAACTATTTTGGAAATCTGGAGCTATTGAAGGCTTGCAACTCCCAGGAGAAGGTTTGGTAGGTCAATTTTAGTTCTGAGCATAGTAGCAACCACTTATCCCTCATATATAGGATGAGCAGCTGTGCATATATTCCAGGAGCAGCTTGCATATAGTTAGTGGGAGCCAGGTTGGGCAAAAAGGATCCTGTTCTCCAAATATTAGGGAGCTGTGCTCTGATTGCTCATTGTTGCTTCTGATTGCCAAGGTGCAGAAAAGGAGGTGGGCAGTCATTGTTCTTATATCTCCCTCATTGTTGCAAGCTCCCCACCCTCTAGTTAAAGTGACTTCCAGGTGATTTAAAGGGTTGGCACCCATTCCTCCACTCCTTCATTTTTTCTCTTTTCCCTTTTTTTGGGAGCCAGACATTTAAGACTAGGACATTCACAAATAACAGCATATACAGGAAAATTAGAAGGTGACCGTGCTTGCCAGGGAAAGGCACAGACTCAGTAAACACCTGAGAAAATCTTAAGTTTAGATAACAAGCCGATCCTTAACATAGAGACAGCCTACAACAATTTAAAAAGAATAAATAAAAACAACAAATGGAAAACCCTGGGGAAGGGAAAGAATATCATCTCCTGAATTGACACATTATTGGATTCAAATGTCCAGTTCTTGCCAAAAAAATAATAATTACAAGACATACAAAGAAACAGAAAAAATATTACCCACTTAAAGGAAAAATTAAGCTATGGAGTTTGTCCATGACAAATAACAGAGAGCATATCTGCTAGACAAAGATTTTAAAGCACTGTCTTAAAGATGCTCAAATAGTTAAAGATGGGGAGAAAGCCAAGAAGACAATATATGAACAAAGTGAAAATGTCAATAAAAAGGTAGAAAACCTATAAATGAACCAAAATACAATTATAGAGCTGGAAAGTACTGTAATTAAAATAAAAAAAAATATTAGAAGCATTCAAAGGCAGATTTGAACAGGGAGAAGAAGGAATCAGTGACCTTGAAGATAGGACAATAGAAATTATCCAGTCTGAGAAACAGAAAGAAAGAAGTTTCAGTAAAAGTGAACTAAGCCTAAGAAATCTGTGAGACACCATTAAGCAGACATCAGCATACAAATTCGAGGAGTCTCAAAGGAGAAGAGAAAAAGTGCCAGAGAGAATATTTAAAAAAATAATAGCTAAACACTTTTTAAATTTGATGAAAGATATGAATATAAACATCCAAAAAACTCAACAAACTGTAGAAAAGATAAACTCAAGGACACCTACATGGAGAAACATTATAATCAAACTTTCAAAAGCCAAAGATAGAGAATCTTGAAAGCAGCAAGAGGGAACTAACTTGTTATATACAAAAGTTCCTCAATACATTTATGAGATTTCTCATTAGAAACATTGGAGGACAAAAGGCAGTGGACAAATATATTTAAAGTTTTAGTTGGAAAAATACTCTCAATCAGGAGTCTTGTATCTAGCAAAATTGTCCTTCATAAATGAAGGAGGAATTAGGAAATTACAAGTAAGCAAAAGCTAGGGAGTTTTTTGTTTGTTTTTTTTTGCATGTCTAAGCAAGTCCTGCTAGGTGAAATAAAAGGACACTAGACATTAAGTTGAAGCAATATGAAGAAATAAATATCTCAATAAAAGTAGCACACAGACAATAAGAAAAGCTAATATTATTATAACAATTGTCTATAATGCCAGTTTTTGTTTTCTACATTATTTAAATATATTAATACATTAAAAATTAGTCTGAAAGCTAGTACTATTGTAATCTTGGTTTGTAGCACCATGTTTGGTTTCCTACAGGCATCAAGAAACTAATGAATTTTATTTCTTTATGTTTGGAGCACACAATGTATAAAGATATAACATTTTAACATCAACAATCAAAAGGTGGTGATAAAGCTGATAAAGGAGCAGCAATGTATGTGTATGTTATTGAAGTTAAGCTGGTATAAATTTAAATTGGAGTGTTACAACTTTATTATGTTAAATGTAATTTCCATGATAACCACAATGAAAATAGCTATACAATACAAAAAAAGAAAGTGAAAAAGAACTTTGAATGTTTCATTTCAAAAAAATCAACTAAACACAAAGGGGAAGAGTAATGAAAAGGAGGGACAGAAACTATAAGGCATATAGAAAACAAATAGTAAGGTGACAGATGTAAGTTTCTACTTATCAGCAATTACTTTATTTCATTTTACTATTTATTTATTTTGGTGAGGTGAAGTTTCTTTCTGTTGCCCAGGCTGAAGCGCTGTGGTGTGATCTTGGCTTGCTATAACCTCCACCTCTCAAGCAATTCTCCTACCTCAGCCTCCCGAGTAGCCGGGATTACAGGCATGCATCACCACACCTGGCTAATTTTTGTATTTTTGCCAGAGATGGGTTTCACCATGTTGGCCAGGCTGATCTTGAACTCCTGACCTCATGTAATCCACCTGCCTCAGCCTCCCAAAGTGCTGGGATTACAGGTGTGAGCCACTGTGCCTGGCCTTAGCAATCACTTTACATGAAAATGATTTAAAATCTCCAGTGAAAAGACAAAGATTTGCAGAACAGATTAAAAACTATAATCCAACTACCTGCTGCCTATAGTTCAACTAACTTTACATTCAAAGACACAAATAAACTAAAAGTAAAAAATGGGAACATATTTCATGCAAGTAGTAACCAAAAGAGAGCAAGGTGACTATACTAATATTAGACAAAATATGCTTTAAATTTAAAAACATTTTAAAAGACCAAGAAGGATGTTATATGTTATAAAAATTTTAATACAAGAAGATATCACAGTTGTAAATATGGACATACCTAATGACAGACCCTCTCTCTCTCTATATATATATATAAAAACTGACAGAACTGAAGGGAGAAACTGTTCTACAATAATAGTTGGAAACTTACAGTCACATTCTCAATGTATACAACAACCAGGCTGAGGTAAGGGAATAGATGACTTGTACAGCACAACATATCAACAAGATCTAACAGACATATGCAGCTCACTGTACTCAACAATAGAGTACACATTCTTCTCAAATGCACATGTGACATTTTCCAGGATAGACCATATATTAGGCAACAAATGAAGTCTCCATAGATTTTAAAGATAAATTTGATACAAAGTAACTTCTCTGAGCAGAATAAGATGAAGTTTGAAATAAATAAGAGAACTTACTTGTAACTAATGAATTTTATTTCTTTATGTTTGGAGCACACAAGAAACTAATGAATTTTATTTCTTTATGTTTGGAGCACAAACATAAAGAGAGGAAAGAGGAAATTTCAAAAATTTGTGGAAATCAGTTAATACATTCTGAAACACAATGAATCAAAGAAAAAAATCGCTTGAAAAACTAAGAGATGAATGAAAACATAAACATAAGATACCAAACTTATGGAACACAGTGAGTGCAAAGGGTAAAATTCACAGCTATAAATATCTATTTTAAAAATAAAAAAAAATCTCAAGTCGCTAACCAAGCTTAATAATATAAGGAAAAAAACAAAACAAACACACCAAAAACAAGATATACCCAGTGTTTGCAGAAGAAAGGAAGAAAGGAAATAAGACAGATTAGAGTATAGGTGAGAAGAATCGAGAACAGAAAAGCAACAGAGAATATGATGAAACCCAAAACCAATGAAATCGAAGCACCAAAGCTAGTTCTTTGAAGTGATCGACAAAATTGAGAAACCTTTTAGCTAGCTCGATTAAGAAAAAAGAGTAGGACTCAAATCGCTAAAATATGAAATGACAGTGGAATATTACTATGTATTCTATAGAAATAAAAAGGATTATAAGACTGTAAACTATTGTATGCCAATCATATATAAGTAGTAATTAAATAACAATTGTATATTTCTAGAAATGTAAGACATACCATAGCTAAATCACAAATAAATAAAAATATGAATAGACCTACAACTAGTGAGAAGATTTAATTAATAATAAAATAATAATTTAAAAAATCCTCATAAAGAAAGCCCTGGACCTGATGGCCTCACTGGTGAATGCTACTAAACATTTAAAGAAGCACTAATAACAATCCTTTTCAACATTTTCTGAAACATTGAAGAGGGAACACTTGCTAACTCATTCTATGAGGCCAACATTTTCCAGATACCAAAGCCAGACAAAGACAGTACACAAAAAGAAAACTACAGATATCCTTAATAAACATTAATATAAAAAATCCTCATAAAATACCAGCATATTGCATTCGGCAGTATATTAAAATGATTATACCTCATGACCAAGTGGGATTTATTTCTGTAATTGTCTCCACATACAAAAATTAATCAATATAATGCATTACATTGAGAGAATGAAGAAAAGAACTATGTAATCATCTAAGTTTATGCAGAAAAAGCATTTGACAAAATTTGACACATTTTCATAATAGAAAAACTAAACAAATTAGGAATAGATGAAAACTACCTCAATAAAGTAAAAGTCATGAAAACCCTGCAGGTAACAGCATATTCAATGGTGAAAGAGTAAATGCTTTTCCCCTAAAAATGTGTCAAGGCAAGGATGCCTGCTTTCTCCAATTCTATTTATTACAGTACTGGAATTTTTAACCAGAGCAATTATGAAAGAAAAAGAAATAAAAGGCATACATTGGAAAGGTAGAAATATACATCTCTATTTGCAGATAATTGGATCTCATACGTAGAACTCTATTAAAAAATCCCTAAAGTTTGAACTAATAAATCAGTTCAGCAAAGCAACAGGATATATAGTCCACACACAAAAATCATTCACGTTTCTATATAGTAAAAATGAACAATCTGAAAGAAAATTTAAAAAAAATTGAGTTTACAATATCATCAAAAACAACAAAATACTTAGGAATTAACCAAGGAGGCAAAAGACTTAGTCTATTTGGGCTGTTATAACAAAATGCCATAAATTATGTAGCTTATAAACAACAAACATTTATTTTCCCCAGCTTTGGAGGCTGGGAAATCCAAGACGGAGCCACTAGTAGATTCTGTTTGGTTAGGGCCTGCTTTCTGGTTTGTGAAAGTCCTCTTGCTGAATCCTCACACGGCAAAATTAGAAAACTCTGGTTTCTTCAGCCCCTCAGAAGGGCACTAATCTCATCAATGAGGACTCCATCTTCATAATCGAAACACCTTCTGAAGGCTTCGCTTTCAAATATTATCACATGGGGAGTTAGGTTTCCAGACAAATTTTGGGGTCATACACTAAACCATAGCACTTGTACAATAAAAATTACAAAATGTGCTGACAGAAATAAAAAAGACAAAAATAAATGTAAGCACACCTCATGCTTATGGATTGGAAGACTTAATCCTGTTCAGATTTCAATACTACCCAAAGCAATCTACAGATTTAATTCAATCCTTATCAAAATCCCAATGGCATTTTTTACAGAAATAGAAAAACTCATCTAAAAATTCATATGAAATCTCAGGGACTTTGAATAATCAAAATGACCTGGAAAAGAACAAAGATGGAGGACTCAAACTTTCTGATTTCAAACTTTTCTACAAAGCTATCGTGATCAAAAAAAGTAAGTACTGGCATAAAGACAGAGAGATAGAGCAATGGAAAATAATAGAAAGCCCAGAAATAAATCACATAATGGTCAAATGGTTTTTGACAAGGGTGCCAAGGCCATTCAATGAGATAAATGACAGTTTTTTGAACAATCAGTGCTTGGAAAACTAGATATCCAAATGAAGTCACACCCTTACTTAACACCACACAAAAACTAAATTAAAAAATAAAATTGGTTCAAGGATTTAACACTGCATACAAAAATTGAAATAAAAAATCAGGATGGTTTTAGAATCTAAATATAAGGCCTAAAAGTATAAAACTCAGTAGAAAATATAGTGTGATTGACAGGGGCTGGAGTTTGGAGGAATGAGGAGTTATTGTTTAATGGTTATAGAATTTTAGTTTTATAAGATGAAAAGAGTTCTGAAGATAGGTGGTGGTAATGTTTGCACAGCATTATGAATGTATTCAGTACTATTGAACTATCACTTAAATCTCAAGATGCTAATTTTTCTTACATGTGTCTCAGCACAACAAAAACTTGGGCAAAAATTACCTTAAACAATTCTCCAGCACCAATTTTACAGCTTATGCAAGCCCTACAGCCTCAGCTAAGATTCAAGAACTCTGATGATTCCAATGTACAGGCACTTTTTGTGAGTAAGTGTGGGGTTTCTCTTTACTCCTTTTGTCCTCATTTCCTAACCTGTGTGTAGTCTATGTATTACCACAATGTTGATCCTCTTAGGCGTTTTCACAAGATATCCACTTATACAAACATTTCATCAAATTTACTGAATAATTGGAATGAGAGAGCATCACGTGTTGATCTTCTAAGGTCTCCTTAGCTTTGTTAATACTTCTCCTTCTTTTACTGATCTTCAGATCCTACTTTTTAAATTGCATAAACCAAATATGAAGAACTTGGCAGATAGTAGAAAAACTGGTATTTCCTTTTTCATTTAAAAATCCTCTGAGATTACATTAAATTACTTCATTTGGACTATTCAAATAATCATAGATCATGTACACGTATTTTAATCTAAAAGCTTTGCCTTTAAGGATATATACACTCTTTATTCTGTTAGCTCATTTTATGGAAACAGTTAAATACATTTTTGCAAACTAAGGTATCTTATAAAGGCTGGGAAGAGCTATGATATATACGGCAATATTGTAAAACAAATCATGTTTTACCCTTTTATAGAGACTGCTGTGACATGTAATTTTTAAGGAGTTTAATGAGTTTGGTGATTTCAAATGTTAACCACTGCTATATTTGGAGCCACTAGCACCCAATATTTTTTAAAGTGACTACTTTTATTCTTTCCCTTTTCTGTGGCTATACTTAAGATATTGCAGAAGAAACTGTGTCATCAACAAGAAAATAACTTTCTAAATATCAATAAGAAAAAATAATTTTGAGAGTATGTCATACTTAGTGTTAAACATAACACAAGCTGGAAAGAAATTTGTGATATCCAGTTTGAAGAACTTCTGGCCTAATGGAATTAATTGGACCATTCTTCTTTCTCTCTTTTCCCCAGCATCCCTGCCCCTTGTGGAAGACAGAAATTATTTCTTCCTTGAACATTTTCTGGAACTTACTGATAGATACATCTTGAATCAGAAATTTCTTTGAAAAAAATTATTTATTCAATCTTATGGACTACAGAATGTTTCAGTTTCCTTTTAGACAGACATTTTGGTATCTTTTTATATGTATGTGAAACATTCATATTAATTTGTATTATTTATTTATTTATATTTTTTGAGCAAAGTTTCACTCTTGTTGCCCAGGCTGGAGTGCAATGGCTGGGTTCAAGCAATTCTCCTGCCTCAGCCTTCCAAGTAGCTGGAATTACAGGCACCTGCCACCACCCCCAGCTTATTTTTGTTATTTTTAGAAGAGACGGGGTTTCACTATGTTGGCCAGGCTGGTCTTGAACTCCTGACCTCAGGTGATCCCCCTGCCTTGGCCTTCTCAAAGTACTGGGATTACGGGCATGAATCATCACACCTGGACAAAGTCTTTTTTTACATTTTAAATTTTTTATGAGATATGTTCTTTTAATGTCTATAGCATTTGCAGTTTTTTACTCTATTTCATTACACATATTGCTTACTCATATCATTTTTTTTCTAATTTGGTTTCTGCAGAAATAGATGATTTTATTAACAATATTCAAAAATCAAATTTGTATTCTATTGATCCTTTCCATAGTATTTGTTTGTTTCATCATATTCTACTCTTAATAAAGTTTTTCTTCATTCTATTTTCTTGGGTTTATTTGTTACAATTTTTCTGATTTCTCGAGACGAATCCTTATTCGTTTTCAGGCTTCTTTCTCTATAATGTATTGTTAAGATTTTAAATTTTCCCCTAAATATGGTTTTAGCTGCATTTACAAGGATTAGAAAAGTTTAGATGAAAATATTTTCTAATTTCTGTTTTTTCTAAATTTTGATTCATGAGTACTTTCAAATACAACTTTAAATTTCTAACTACAGGAAAATTTTTAAAGTTATTTCATTATTTCTAGCTTAATTGTTTTGTGATGAGAGACCATTATACTGTATCAGTCTTCTAATAATTGTTGAGATTTTGTAGTCAAGTTCAAAGTCAATTTTTGTAGAATCCAGGTGTGCTAGAAAGTCAAGTTTATTATTCTATTATTCTGTTTCTGTTTGTATGTTCATGTCTTCTACAAACTCACTGATGTTTTTGTCTGATTGTTTTATTAATTACTGACAGTATGTTAAAATTTTCCACTCTGAATATAGTCTATTTTGGTTTGCAAATTTAGGGTGGTTTTGTTTTTGTTTTTTGCTTTCATAAATGGAATCTGCTGAGGCTGACTTTCTTCTCTCTGTCTTACTCTAAGTAAGAAAAGATCATCATTAGCAAATGGCAATTGCAGCACAGCAATACCAAGAGTCCACTTAGGAGAGAATGTGGCACCTCTTCTTTGTGGTGTCTGGTACTCCACACGGTTAAGAGAAGCTTCTCTAGAAGAAACTAAATAAATGATTCCTGAAAGGACTCTACATTCTTTCCTTATTCATTTTAAGGCTGTGTATTTGAAAATATGTGAATTCAACTCGTACTATTCTTAAGAGATAAAAATTTAATATTGTTACAAGACTATCTACTTCTTCCAAAAAATTTAATCTTCCAAAATTTGGGAATTAATATTTGCATGATATATGTTTACTCCCTCTTTATAATTCTATATCAATCTAATACTCACTATTGCTTTTCTCTGGTTATTCTTGGCATTGTTTTTTCTTTGTCTTTTATTTTCTGTAATTTCACTAAAATATTTCAAAGTTTGGATTTATATTTCTTTAATATACTTGGAATTTGTTGGATGTTTTGTTTGAATCTGTTGTATGTTCTTATTTTCTCTTTAAATATTTATCTGTCCTTCCTGTTTCCAAACTAAAATTAAATGTATTTTAAATGATCTAACTCTCATTTATATCTCTTAGCCCTTTTTCTGTATTTTCCATCTATTTTTTTCTCTGTGCGCTATTTACAGAATTATTCTGGCTCAGCTTCCATTTTACTAATTCTTTCTTCTTTTATGATGAGTCTGCTGCCACATTCACTAATTTTTAAATTTTGGTTACTTCATTTTTTTTACTTCTACAATTTTACTTTTCTTTTAATATGATATATATTAAAATAATTTCTATCTATCTATGTATCTGTCTATCTACATCTTTCTAAATATATATATATTTAATAATTTAATAGTTCTGTATACATACCTAATAGATTATGGAATATATATATTCATTTATTTCTTCTCTAATATAGATCTAACCTTCATTTGTCTTGCCCTAAGAAACTTTTTTAACATGTCTTACAGAGTAGGTCTACTAGTGATGAATTCTCTAACTTTTTATGTGAGAAAGACCCATTTCTTATTTCCTGTTGAAGGATATTTCCACTCAATACGGAGTTCTAAGTTGGTGGGTTTTTTCTTTCAACACTTTAATATTTTATCCCACTGTCTTCTTGGTTAAATGCTTTTTTTTCACGACTTCTTGTCTGCTATAATCCTTATTCCTGTTCCTCCATAGGTGAGATAGTTCTTTCTCTGTAGTCTCTATCAAAATTTTCTCTGTGTTTCTGTGTTTTTGCAGTTTGGATCTATTATGCCTAGCTATAGTTTTCTGTTGTTGTTGTTGTTATATTCTCTGAGATTCCTAAATCTGTGACATGGTGTCTGTCACTAATTTTGGAAAATTTTCAGCCATTATTACCTCAAATATTTTGACTGCTGTTTTCACGTTCTTCTCTTTCTAGTATTCCAGTATACATATGCCACATCTTTTATAATTGTCCCAGTGTTCTTGAATATTTTCTTCCTTTTTCTCACTGCATTTCCGTTTGAGGAGTTGTTACAGACATAACTTCAAACTCATTATTCTTTTTTTATCTTGTCCAGTCTTCTGATGAAGACAAGTTATTTGCTGCTCTGTCAACAAAAATATCATAGAGGAAATGATGGTATGAAGAAGGGCACTGGGATAAAAAAGAGAAAGACCACAAGGTTTAGCGGACCTAAAGAAGAGCTTCATTTACTATTTGTTGCCATGGAAGAGGTCATTTACAGATCCCATAGTGTCCATTTACTATAAAAGCAGATTTATCTTTCAGTGATAAACTCTATTTAACAATTTCATAAGGTTGATGGCTAAAAGTTATAATGATAATTTGCAAATATAAAACAATTGTCACAGAGATGGAAATTCTAAAACTTCATGTATACGTAAGTATTATTATCTACATATTTATATATTTCCTTACTTGGACCACTCATTCTTATCCAGAAAATTGCTTGGTAAACACATATCATAACAAAGGTGGATGCCCAGTGTCCTAGGAATGCCATAATTACTTACTAAAAATTTGACAGCTTAAAACAAGTGAAATTTATTCTCTCAAGAGTTATGGAATCTAGAGGTTTGATATTAAACTGTAGTCAGGCTATGCTGTCTCTGAAGGCACTAGAGAGGATTCTTTCTTGCCTCTTCTTACCTTCTGATGCCTAGCAATCATTGGCACTCCGTGGCTTGTAGATGCATCCCTCTAATCTCTGCCTGTATAATTACATGGTGTTCTCTCCATGTGCTTCTGGATCCAAAGCTCCGTCTTACAGAAACACAAGTCACATTTGAGTTAGGGCCCATCCTAATTTAGTAAGACCTCATCTTAACTTGCTTACTACAAAGACCACACAAAGACCATATTTCCTCATAAGATCACAATCACAAGTTCCAAGCAGATATGAATTTTGTTGTAGCACTATTCAACTCAGTACAGGGAATTACATAAATAAATTCAGTATTTAATGGCACCAGGATAAGATAGTTTGGTAGCTTAATGCAAACATTTATAATTCAGGACCATTGTGTCAAAAGGACCATTTTAAGTTGAGTGACTATGATTCCACAGACATGTCAACAATCTTCTTGACTTTGCTCCGGCACCAGAACACTTGAAATCTTGGCTATGGTTCTTTCTCCTGGACATCAGTGCTAAGCTGATCTTTATGCTTCTCCTTTGTCTAAGCTTTCAAGACTGTCCAATGTCCTATGTGAGGGATGAATGTATTCTTTAAATATGCTTATAAATTATTCAGGTGTTTTAGAGTCTCCCTTTGTTAAATTAACAGCTCTATTTTGTCACCTCTGTGGGATCAACTATGGTTTGACTTCAAAACTTAAGTCTCCTGATAATTGCATTTCAATGGCTGAGATAGATGGCAACAGAGATGCTGGCTACTATAGCCTTGGCTACTGGTGATCAAAATAACCATAACAATCTCAAATCATTGAGAACTATCACCACAGGAAAGATTGCTTGTAAGAAGTATACATGTTCTACCTGATTTACAACAAATAAACACAAGATAACATAATAGATATCCCCATTCTTTTATATCAAGAAGCCAAAATTGCTAAGCAATTTGCTGAAGATTATTTGGCTAGTACGCAGGTGGATTGAAAACAGGTTTGTCTGTATTACTCCAAAGTTCTACCTTGACGTGACAACCCCAATTAAATTAGCATCTAGTAGTGTGTATATATATACTGAAATGATCACTAAGATTCTCTTTTTTCTCTCTCTCTTTTCTCCCCTCACTTCTTTTTTCCCCTTTCCTTCTCTCCCCCTCCTCTTTTTCTCTTTGTTTTTCCTTTTATTTTTAAACAACACATGTTTCTATACATGTTTATTTCCAAAATAGAGTTTCACATAATAGTATGTTTTACCAGATAATACTTTCCCTTGGGAGCATTTCCTGAAATAATTTTTCTTTAAATCACAGTCTGAAAAACACAACTCTGCAAGCTTCCAGTCAGTATCTACCTTGTTTTTCTCATTCTCTACTCTTGTCATGATGTTTTCATAGACAAGATTTTTTTTGTTATTGAAATATTTGCTTTCATTCATCTTTTGCAGTTTACTAATAGAGTCTATGCATGGAAGGGGAGATTATTAAGTGGTGAGCATGTAGTTGTATTAAACACTGATCTGCTTCAGTAGTCTGACTGCTAACACTATGAAACAAAGTTCTTGGAAAGATCCCATTATGTTATCTGTAAAGGATTACGAGGGATCTTACTCTTGTTTTTTTGTTACTATAACACACTGGGCAATTGATAAAAAAGTTTATCTCACATGCTGGAGGCTGACAAATTCAAGAACAAGGAATGGGCATCTGGTGAGGGGCTTTGTGTTGCCTTCCATCCCACAATGGAAGGCAGAGGACAAGAGATTGCATGTAAGATAGAGGCATCAAGGTCTGGACTAGCTTTCTAACAAACCACTCTCATAATAACTAACTCTTTCCAGCAATAATGATCTCAACCAGCCTTTATGAGCCCTCTTGAATTAACAATCCTTTATAAGGTCCACATCCCAACACTCTTGCATTGGGAATCAAGTTTTCAATACTTGAAGTTTTGCTGGTCACATTCAAATCATAGCACATGATAATGAATCAATGTATTTATATTCATTAAC